>VYXD01004335.1:160481-186741 GCA_013397195.1 Hylia prasina | reverse complement strand
CTCGGGGAGCCGCGGCCCCGCTCCGGCCGCGCTGCGGCTGCCGGCGGCTCCCGGAGCCCCGCAGCTCCGCGGGGCAGAAGGCGGGAGCGGCGCCGGCCTGCCCGGGACGTGGAAGTCTTTGGCGATCACGCCATCAGCGGAGCTGCCATGCGGGGAGAGGATCGCCGGGAACTGCGCCCTGGGCGAGCGGCGCTGCGATGACTTTATTTCTGCCCCTCGTATCGCGCTGCGCTATCGCGGAGCCGGCTCCATTGTGCTGAGGACTGTGTGCGTGCAGATCCAAAAAAGGCAAGAATAAAATGGGCTCTGCCCTGCTGCTGTGTTGCACAAGCCGAGGCGTCTATACCTTATATTGCCGGGATCCGGGTGTTCCCTCTCCCCGTGATCCGAAGCTTGCTGGAAACTTGTCACCCTGGTTAACAGGAGTTTTCGGCTCAGCGCTTGGGCTGTGCCTGGAGAGAAAAAGAGGAGGGGTTTGACTGCGCGTACAGCGCAGGGCTCTCGAGAAGAGCCACGGTGTGCTTGGGACGTGCTCTCTGGAGGTACGAAGGTGGAATGTCGAAGTGAAGCAGGTAGATAGATACAGGCAAAAGGAAGACGAGCTTTACGCCGAGACGGCATGGCACTAAACACGACAGATTAAGACAGCGCTGCCACGGTCTCGCCCTTCCCCCTTGTACCATTATTTATCAGTTCCCGTGATAAGTTTGTTTGGGAGCTAAACCAGCAGAAAATTAACATCGCAAAAGTAAACAAATGAAGGAAGCGAGGATTGGAGTCTGGGACTGATAGGGAGAGTGGAAATGCCACCGAGCTGATTTCAGTCGGCTGAACCTGCTGTGGAATTGCACACTTGGAAGCCCTTCCCTCTGTCGGATACATTTAACACTGGATTCAAATCCACTCACGGGCAGATTGCAGGAACTCCCTCAAGCACCCTCTGGCCGTAGTCTGGGTAGTTCAGGGCAATATGTATCAGTCACATCACTGCAAAGACCGGATCCAACCCTGTCAAGGATCCCAGAGATACATGGGAGCTTACAGGATCGCTGCTGGGGCGGAGGGGGGGCGGGAACTGAGGCTAAAAGCATGCAGCTCAGTTTAAATGCTGGATCCATAAAGGAGGCTCCGTCAAAGCTGGAGTTAAAACCCGAGAGTTACCCTTTAGCCCTGAGAGCTGAAGTGCGACTTCCTTTTGTAGCATGCTTGAAATCCCAACACCTTTTCAGAAACATGGATGCACCCCAACAATTTGAAAAAAATCAGTTTTGAAGCCAGGCAAGAGAACAGCCCAACATACTCCGTAGACATGCCTGTTTGACAAGACGTTTTACCAAATACATTCAAGCACACGGAGAATGGATAAATCAGGTAATTGCAGTGTTTGACCTGAGGCCTGGTCCATGTAACACCTGGTGTACTGCACTCTGCTGAGCCCCGGGGAGATCCATCTGGAGTGCTGTGACCTGTGCCAGGCTCCTCACTCCGTAAGAGACATGGAGCTCCTGGAGTGGGTTGTATAACCCTAGTGTTTGCCCAAAGAGCTACAAATATGATGAGGGGACAGGAGCATCTCTCTTACGAGGAAGGGCTGAGGGAGCTGGGCATGTTCAGCCTTGAGAAGAGACAACTGAGAGAGGACAGTCAATACACAGGTTAACTCAGTTCAGAAATTCTTTCAATTACACCTTTGTATTTTCTGCCAAGGGATCTCACCAAAACTTTAAGAATCCTTACATTTTGCCATTTTCCTACTCTGTAGTAATGTGCAATCCTCATGAGATATCCAGGAATTACAATACTTACTGAATTTACCCAAAGTTCAAGACTCCTTTGTCTGAAACTATTGCTGGATATTTCAGAGGGAGTTCCTAAAAGAAAGGAGGAAGATGTCCATGAACAGCATAAGAATAGGCTAGAAAGCTACCACTGCAAACCAAATTTGGTACTTGAGAAAGGAATGAGTGAAATGTAAATCATATTATTTGCACTTCTAAACACTCAGAGCTAGGTGTTCAGGGGTTTTCAGGGAAAGGATCCATCTCACCTTGCACTCAGGTTAAAGTCAGATGGCCTTTTTCCAATGTGGAGGAAAAAGGGGATTTCTTGCCCCGTTTGGGATGCCCCAAAAGGGTCTCCTGTGTTCTGTGGGAAGAAGCCTGGCACCAGACCCCAGCCTCAAAGATAATTCTGTTGAACAATTGATTTTACAGTGATCACATAAGAGCTTCATTTTCCTCCCCTTCAGACACGCAGCAGAACAAGCAGTACCGTTGCCGTAGGGCACAGCCTGAGGGTTTCTTCTTTGTCAGCAGCACCAGTATCAACAGTTCCTACTCTGCTGTGCATCTCTGTTCCTGAGCTACTCCCTGCACTGTGCCAACACAGCTATTTGTGCAGCTCTGTAATGGAAAGGATCAAAGAACTGGTCCACCTAGGAGTTTTCCCAGGTGTTTTTAGCCAGATCAAATCCCCAAATATCTTGGCTGACACAATGAAGGAGGAACCCAAGAGCATGTGAAATCACAGGAGCTGCAGCTTAGTTGAGGGACAGTAACTTGTCAGGATGTGCCCACTTAGTCACCTGTATTAACCTGTCCATTCATTTAATCTGCTCAAGCAAACAGAGACAAATTGGACACAGCCTACATGGAAGAAACCAGAGTTCATGAATGACCTGAAAACTAATTACAGGTCTCTAGGTCTTAGTAGCAGGGAAAGGAAAAAGACAAAGAAGAAAAATGGAGTCCTATGGTTATACAACACACATTTACAAAGTTCCTCAGCCAAATATCTTACTGTGAAGATGCAGAAACAGCAAGCACCAGCAAGCAAGACTGAAGGTGATGGTGGGTCAGCACACTACTGCCTGGAGGTTTCTCACCCAGTAAATCAGAAGTCAATCCAGCAAAGTAATGTTGTTATAGTGGTGTGAAGTGAAGAAGAAGACAGACTATGATTCATCACTGCCCTACATATCATATAAGTTTGTACAGCTCTGTAAAGTGTATGTAAAGCATTTTCACAACTATTTCCTTTTCATTTTGCCCAGATAATGCAGTACACTAAAGCAGTGAGGAATGTGTTTCTGGACACAAATCTATGATGCACAAATGTTTTTGCTAAACAAACAGACAAAAGCACGACAGCAACAATCTTTCATTTCCTCAGTAAGTTTTAGGGAGATTTAGTGCCAGAAAAGCAAAGTAAAAAATAAAAAAAAAGGGCCAGAACACCTGACTAGCACAGAGCAGCATCTGGTTCCTATCTTAGATACCCTGACGTTAGATGGTATGTAATACCCATCACAACAGAAGTTAAAATCACTTCCAAAATGTATACAAATAGCACATTACCTCTGCTGCTTATTTAACATGGACAGGCACCTCCTACCATCCTGGAGAAAGGTTTGCTAGGATTTCTCTGCCTGAATGAGTTCAAATACAGGAGTAAGAACCAGGGTCACCATCTTAGCAAAGCTGGCTCTGTGTTACACTTTAATGATTTTAGCACTGAAGTTGAAAATCCAGCTTATGCAAAAACATTTCTCAGTATTTGACTTATATGCTGTTGTTTGACTCTGGATAAATGGTTAAGGCATCGTACTGTACACATTCCCACTTGCCACTTAGTCCTCCATTTCTGTATGGAGAAGCTCACAGTAAAGGGTCAGGATCTGCCTGGTACAGTTATAACAGTACTTACAACTTGGTGCTTGTTTTTTTTTTTTTTAATGCTTAAATCCCAAATAATTCTGGTTCTTCTTATGGGTTACTCACTTGTTGGTTAAGTTACCCCATAGCTGGTTGAAAACTCAGAGGAACCTTCATGCCATTCCAATTTTAAATAATCTCTTAGCGCTTCATTGAAGTCCTGGAATCTTGCAAAACCTCTGGTGATGAATACACTTTTACATTCCAGATCTCCTTTAGCCAGGAAATTGCACAGAGACAGCTAAGAGCACTCAGAGCTTTGGTGAGCAGTCAGCAAGTCGGGGAATACTAGGGAAGCCACAAATGACTGTTTGATTCTGGAAGCCTTGTGTATCTCTGGAAGTCATAAAATACAGATGGGCAATGGCTTAACAGTGAGGTCAGTCTTTGATTCATTAGCTAACAGCTGAATTTAAGCACATGTATCTGAGTTTTGAGGCATGCTGCTAATTCAAGCTTAAAAGCAAGGGGGGAGTTTTACCCTGCGCTGTGAGTTTCTTTGGAGCTGTACAGAATCCTGGCTTTGGCTTAGGTTTTGTTTGTTGTCACAGTGATCTAAATAGTTTGATTTTTGGAAAAAATATTACTAGGAACTGGTAATTTTAGGTAAAAAAATATTTAAATGCTGCGAGCTCTTTTTTGTGGGTGGAGGTATAAACTTCAAACACATTGGGTCAGTCACTGGAGCTATAAGAATTCACACCACAGGATGACCATTTGCATATAAATCCTACATTGTGCAAGAATCTGTGGAGATGAGTGCCACAAGAGCTGTTTTCAGATACTAAAAACAGTACTGATGTGCTCCAAAAATAGGAATTTGGTTCAGAATTTTGTCTTTCAATCTCCCAACTGCAGTCAGAGCTATGGTTCCCTAGATCAAACTTCCCTCTGCCAGCAGTCTAAAAAACATCTATCCCTGCCTGCCCCATTCTTCTCCAGCTGTATCAAGAAACATCTACTCATTCCTACTTCCTCTCCTTTCCCCTTCCTTCCACCTCCTAGCCTTATTTAATCATTCACTTCACTCTGAAAGTCCCTTTCCTCCCTGATCCCACCAGCCATCCTAAGGCAAGGATGTGAATACGGTCTAGACACTCTTTTAGGGATCCATGTCACATCTTGACAAAACTATCCTGGAATGGTTAGGGTGGGAAGGGACCTCAAAGACCATTTTGTCCCAACTCCCCTGCCATGGGCAGGGACACTTTCACTTGACCAGGTTGCTCAGAGCCCCATCCAACCTGGCCTCAAACACTTCCAAGGGTTGGGGCATCCACTGCTTCTCCAGGCAGCCTGTGCCAGTGCCTCACCACTTTTGTAGAAGTGAAGAATCATGGCAGCAGCTCTGCTTTACAAAACACAGGCAGCAGCAGACAAAGAACGAGGCACCCAGGGAGAGCAAGAGAGACACTGCTGAGAGGGAGGGGAGGGAAGGGGGAGGTTGTAAATACTGCTCATTCACTTGGGCCTTTGGAGCATGAAGGAATTGCTGCCAGTGAAGGAAGTGTGGAAAGTAGCATAGTGCTGGCAGGCAGGCAGGCAAACATCTCAAGCACATGACAGCCTGTCTCCTGAGTGACAAAATACCTGTAGAAATCACAGAATAACACATGGTTGCTGGTTTTTGTTTAGCCACCAGTACAAGGTCCTGGACTGTGATATTGTGCAGCACAGCCTTCTTAGAACTGTTTGGGTGACTGTCCTGGCCTCAGGTGCCTACTGGTTCTCTGCACTGTCCCAGGACCATGACTCTAATTTTCTCTCCTCAATATTAAGAAATCAGAAAAAAATAACTCAATACTGCCCAAAATGTAAATTTGCTACCTAGAACAGGTTTCTCAACAGGACAAGTCTATGATGGTTTTCCTTCCAGGATTCAGCTTACAAAGTTGCAATGGTTTTAGACAGAATCACTTTTCCATTCATTTAATTGTAGTTTGCTGTAGACCTATGATGAGAAAAATCCTCCTCTGTGAGAATGTGGAAGAACATGGTAGAAATAGATTTACACGTTTCTTGAGCTCAACAACTCCTGCTGAACCAGTAAGAAAACCAGAATAACAGTACTGAAAGTGAAATCAATCCAAATTATTCTGAACTATGCTATTTCTTTTCATTTTCTTTTTCCTATAAGTGGGGAGAAATAAAAAAGAAAGCATAACATCAAGAGGACAAAACTCCGGAAGTGTGGAAAGAGTGCACTAAACTTACCTTTCATTAGGGACTCCCCAAGTTTAATGGGCTACCATACAAAGAAAATAGTAATAAATATAACTTAAAAATCAATTAGCTTTTCCTCTCTTTATCGACTTTTCAAAGAATGCCTCTGGAGTTTTCACTTCCATTATCAGGGCTTAAAACCATAGCTAGGTAATGCAAGAGACAGTCTGAATGAGACATCAGGCAGAGACTATTAATCCAGAGCTATTTATTACTCAAAACTTAACAAAAGCAGCTCATTTTTCTATGCAGAGAGTCATAGTTGCATGGGAGGACACTGTAAACAGAAGGGTGAGGCTGAGAGAGATTGTAACAGCGTAATGGCACCACAAAAGTAGATTTTTTTGCTGGTTTTGCTGAGCTTGTTCAAACTGAATGACTCTGAAGACCTGATCCTGTTTTAACTGAAGCCAGTGAAAGATTTGCCACACATTTCAGAATACAAAACCAGCCCTTCAGTCATAGCACCTCTGCCAGATTTTGTTTCACACCCTGCCAAAATGTCATAGCTTGAATCACTTCAGTAGCTTGAGCCATTTAAAACTGGACTGAATAAAACCCTGGAGAATAAACTGCAGAGAGAAATCTTCCCCTGTTCTTTCCCTTATCTCTGCTCTTCTGCCTCACTGGGTTACATGAATAGCAACCAAAAACTGCAGAGCACTGACAGACATGGCGTCTCTGGGCATTTCAGATGTTTCACAAGCAAGCTTTGAAAACGTAAAACCTCTGTCCTTCACTTCTACCTATTTGCATTGTGTCCAAGAGAGCTTAAGTGGATCATAACAGAAAGATTATAGAGTAGCTGACTTCAAATGTTTTGGAAAATTTGCACTGAATGTGAGAGATTTCATGGCAGCTTCAAACATCAGTGCAGTAAAATTTTATTAAAGTGCAAAGTAAAGGTCTTCAGCGACATAATCTGAATTGACCTGGGGCAGACAAAATATCATAGAAACAGCAAGACAATTCAAGTTATTAACTCACCAAAGAGCTGGAGAGATGGAACACCCATTTTGCAGGGTAGAGAGCAGCTTTGACAGTTAACCCAACAGAGGGAGCCATACGAGCTCAGGCATAATTTGGCTGAGGACAGTGACACTGATAATTTAATTATACTGGTTGGTCACACTATGACAGAGTTACACCAGAGATATAGATCACAACAAGCCTGCCAAGAGAGCTGGCCCTGCAGAATTCCTTTGATGTGATGTACATCTCAGTGCTGTCCAAATTGCTGATGGGTCATGGATTGTTCTGCAGGACACAGGAAATCTTAACAAATTATTTTATTGCATAATCCTTTCCTATTGATTCCTTGTATATACCTGCAGGAACTGCTAAATAACAACATACAAGCCCCTGAGCTTTTTCACTGGCTGCCTCAGCATACCACATAGGTCTTGTAAAACTGCCAGGATAAAACTGAGGTTTCAGGAATGTACCAACCTCTAACTTTACATTCTTGTTAAGTTGCCTCTGCAGTCAGAGGAATGCCAAGTTGCACTGGCTGTAACTGGCCATAATATCTCTGATGAGGTTTCTATCCTGAATCTCACCATCTTGTCTCAGTTTGTTAATTAACAGTTTTAAGGATGGCTATTTTGCCTTTCTTTTTGCCACATTTTCTGGGATATGCAGAGATGCTTATCAAATTATTACATACTTACCAAGTAATTAACTTCATCAGCACAAATTAATCACCAAACCATCCCAGGAGCTGTATCACAGATGGGGAAAATGAGGTGAGAGCTCAATTCTCAGGCTCTGCAGCAAAACTGCTGTAATAATGCTTTTTGAATTCAGGAGTTCCTACTTCCCATTTCTCCTCTCAGACTAAATCACTCCTTTAAGCTGCCTCTGAAAGCTTCCAATTGCAGCAAATATAAACCTTGTGGAAGGGACCTGGGCCTGCAGTCATACAGAGAACAAATCCTCAGCAGGCAGGTGAGCTATAAGGAAGAAGCATTTAATATTGCCATTTGCAATTGGCAGCCTCTGTCCACAGGCTTTGCATTCACAGAGAGCAGCCCTGCAGGAAACTGTGAGACTGAAACTGATTCTCTGGTGACAGTGGCCTTTATCACACACAGGGATGAAGGTGCAAATGGCTGTCTAGAGAAAAAGGGCCTAGAAGTCCAGAGTAAATTATTTTCAAAAAAACAGTACAGAAAGTGAGTCAGCTGCTGATGTATGTGGACTGTGTTTGAAACAGGAGGGCAAAGCTACTTGCTGAAAGGGAAACTGGGTTTGGGAACATTAAAGCTTGAGGATGGACAATGCTTTGTTGTGAAATCTGTGTATTGAGGATTTCTTATTCTTCCTGTATGGCTAGATTCCTGGGAAGAGACTTTCCATAAAACCATATTCAAGAAGCCCATGCTGAAATATTTCTTTTTCCCCTTCAGTTTATAAGTGGTTGCAAAACAATGAAGCTCTCAGTTCTTTACACTTTGCAGGGGAGAATGTACAAAGAGCTGCTTAATCTCTTTCAGTTCAGCTCCTTAATTCTCATGGGTATCCAGTTGCAAGGTGTCTGTATCAGTCCCTGAGTTCTCAGCTGTGCATCAAACTGTTGGCTCCTGTTTTAACACGCTGTTTCAGAGCTGACCAGGTTTCAGCAGGAGCACGTGAGGGCTGCTGTGCCTAAGTCCCTTTGACGTTGGCAGAGGAGCAGCACCACAAATCCAGCAGTGCTCACCCTGGTGATGAAATGCCAAGTAAGCTCTTTCACAGTGCCAGGCTAATCTTAACGCTGATGCTTGCTGTACAGCTAAAGGAGGCACGTCACCAAGGAAGTTTTGAATGCGTCCTGATTGGTTTCCCAAATAATTATGTCATTTGCTTCTAAGTGGGGCTAGCTTGCAATTCAAGTGTTATATGGTTTGCTCAAGTGCAAACTGCAATTAAGGAATCGGAAGGCAAGATGCAAACCATACCACAGGATCAGCTACGAAAAAATGGTGAAACCAGACAAACTAATTTTCAGTTTATTTCCTCCCATTATTGCCAGACAATCGCAAATGCAAAGTGAAAAAAAAAACCAAAAAACCCCATATTTATAGCTAATGTAATAAATTAACACCTGTATGCTATATTAATGTGTGAAAATTGCTAAATTAAAATGCTAAACTAAAATGCTATATTTGGCTCAGTCACTTAGCAACAGCTGCATCAGTTTAAGACATTGAATTCTGCAGCTGTTAGCTGGTACCTCAGGCTGGAGCTCCCACAGAATCATTGAATGTTTGAGTTGGAAGTGACCTTAGAGCTCATCTCATTCCAGCTCCCCTGCCATGGGCAGGGACACCTTCTACTAGACAAAGTTGCTCAAAGCCCCGTCCAACCTGGCTTTGAATATCTCCAGGGATGGGGCAGCCACAGCTTCCTGGGCAATGTGTGATGGTGCCTCATCACCCTCACAGGGAAGAATTTCTTCCTGGTATCTAATCTAAATGTACCCTCTTTCAGCTTAAAGCCATTTTCTCTTGTCCTCTGGCTTCATGCCCTTGTCAAAAATCCCTCTCCACGTCTCTTGCAGCCCCTTTAGGCACTAGAAGGAGCCCCTCCAGGAGACTGGAAGGTCTTCCTGGAGCCTTCTCTCCTCCAGGCTGAACAACCCCAACTCTCTCAGCCTGTCTCCACAGCAGAGGTGCTCCAGCCTCCTGACAATTTTTGCAGCACTAGTCAGATCCATGTCCTCTCCATGCTGAGGACCCCAGAGCTGGATTCAATNATCCACGTCCTCTCCATGCTGAGGACCCCAGAGCTGGATTCAATACTCCAAGTGGGGTTTCACAAGAGCAGAGGGGCAGAATCCCCTCCCTTACCCTGCTGCCTGCACTGCTTTGGATGCAGCCCAGGACACGGCTGGGCTGTGAGTGCACATTGCCAGGTCATGTCCAGCCTCTCATCCACCAGCACTCCCAAGTCTTTTGTCAGGGCTGCAATCAATCCATTCATCTCTGTATTGATACCAGGAGTTGCCCCAATTCACATGAAGCATCTTGCACTTGGCCTTTTTAACCTCATGAAGCTCCCACAGACCCACTTCCCAAGCTTGTCCAGGTCCCCCTGGATGCCATCCCATCCTCCAGGTGAATCCGCTGCACCACACCTCTTTCTGTCATGTGCAGACTTGCTGAGGGTGCTCTCATCCCTCCACCAAAGTCAGCAGAAGGAAATGTGTGCCTGCATTTTGCCTACTCCTCTCCAAAACCAAGTGTCTTAATTCAGATACATCTTTACCAACTATCTACAAGTTTGGCTTTGTTGTCAGGTAGAAGCTCAGCACCTGTTCATCCTGACAGCTCTGAAGTGAAGCAGTACCCCACACCAGAGGGGCAGAACAAGCAGCCACATCTTAAACTGCCACAGCAACAACTCACCAGAGTGTACCCAGCAGTGCCCAAAGCAAAGATCAAAGTAGAATTGTGAAAAAGCATGAAAGCACCTAAGGAAATAATCACAAGAAAAATTGCTACAGGAATTTTGTCACAGTGCAACAAACTATTTAGAAATTACTATGCCAAAAAGAAGGAGCATAAGGGTTAGAAGACACCCCAGGGAAAAGGGATATCTTGGTCCAAGCTACCTTGACTACTTAACTGCAGTGCTGTGGTTATTTATTTACTTGTTTCCTGATGTGACTGTGAGTGCTGTGATGTGTGTTCAGGTCAGTGCTGTCCCCTGTGAGGCAGGTGTGCCTGGGGCACTGCTTCCAGACCACAACCCTCAGTGGATGCAGACAAAGGAATGTCTACTCCAAGGACTATGGGTAGAATTAAGAGCAACACAGGAGCTGAACTGCTTGCCAAGAAAATTTCAGAAAGCAAGAAACTTTGCCAGCCAGAAAGAAATCTCTTGGGCTGGTGATTTTGAAGGACAATGCTTTTGAACCCATACACCTAAATTCCAATAGAATAATGCTTCAAAATTAATATTTTGATCCTTAGATATTCCTGCCAGAGAACACCACCTGAATAAACAAATTCAATAAGTTATATTTGCAGAAAGGTCATATCTGTCGCATGGTGCTTACCTTTTCTTGTTGAAATTGATCAAAGAAGTTTCTCTCTAGGAGCTGCAGCATCTCCAGCTTCACTGAATGCCCTTGGCCAGGGCATAATGGTGTATCTGGAGCAAAGGGGTACCAGGTATCACCAGGTGACATCTGCTATTCATCAGGCTGGAACTCCCTCAAGCACAGGGATGCTTTCTCCCATGCTTCCTTTTGGCAAGAAGAACAACACAAAACCTGTAAGAATAGGTTTTGCCTATGGAGCAAAGGCTTCTGCAGCCTCCATAATGAAGTTTAAGATGAGGATGGTGCCATCATGCTTAGCCACAAAGAAGCAATTGGTATGCTGGAAATGCTGCTTGTTTTATTAATCATCCTAATTTTTCATTGTGTTGTCCTTCCTCATGAACAGAAAAAGACAGGAAAGAGCTCTCTGAAAGAGCTGCCTGTGTATAATCTGCACAGTCACCAGGGGTGCCACAATCTTTGGCTGATGCATTTCAGTTTTAAGGACTAAGTGGATAAAACATGCACCCAGCCTAGGCTGTAGAGTCATTAAAATCCCATTAAATGCCCACACATAAAAATCATACCTGGACCATGTCTTATACAGACCAAGACCAAGGCCTCCATCTGATGTTTTTATCAGCGCCCAGAATGGCAAGGCCATGGCCTGTAGGCACCACCATAACACTACTTATGAGTAATAATCTCCAACCTAAATGATCTGGTAATAATTTGCCAAGCCTGAACTCACAGCTCCAGCATGACACACACACATGCAAGCCACCCACTGGTACTGCAAAAAGCAGGAGTTACTGTGCTTATGTATTTATTTCCACTGGGAGCAGCACATCCTATTGTAGAAATGGAGGAAAACCATCCAACATTGCAGATACATGACTAATCTCTGTAACAAGCAGGCACTGAAAATATACCCAGGAAAACAACCTAATAAGCTGAGTGGGCCAAATCCTCCTCTGATCAGTATCCTTGATAGTAATTTATGTTGTGCCAAAGAGTAGGATAACAAGAGTTCATCACCTCTGTTTTGTTCTGGACCATGTACATTACAAATTAGAACTATATAAAAAATTTAAGCTTATATGCTACTATATTCAAACCACTAGTAAGTCCACTTAAGCTTTTGTTAGCCTAAGTAGTAATTGCATGTGGTTTCTTCCTACTACAGGAGCTAAATTTCCTTCAGCAGCTGGTCCTCAGGCTTAATAAGTAAATGTAGAACTGAGGATTTGTGTTGAAACATGAAAAAGAAGTAAGCAGGTTGCTATTATTAAACAAATTCCAATCAGAGATTGCCAGTGCCTATATCTTTTCCTGGTTTTCTTTCCCAAATCCTGAAAGGTAATGTGATGACTGAGAAGATCACAAAAACAGCAGGTTACAAGGCTCACTTGGAAAGGAAAAATAAACTGAAATGCATTACCTTAAGTGTTTTTAAAAAATAAATCAGCTCAGCAAGGAACCCAAATCTTCAAAACCTATACAGGAAGTTCTCTACTTACAAAGTGTTCCCCCTCTTCTAGGTCTTCTTTGGTTTTGTTTTGTTTTGTTTTGTTTTGCTTTGTTTTGTTTTGTTCTGTTCTGTTATTTGAAGGTATTCAGGGTGAGCAGACACAGCTGAAATTATTGCTTGGCATGGTGTGAGGAATGAGAGATTTCCCTTTTAAGTCCACTCTGCAAACTACTTCCAAAACCAGTTAATTAAAATCTTGGTCTACTTTATCAAATACTAGAAAAAAGTTCTTATGTAGGTTTACAGACAGTATACAGAGCAGAATTTGTACTTGCCCAGGACTTACCAGCAGATCATGTCAAGCAGTCACAGACAATTCTGCATATCCAAATAAGCCAAAAAACCCCATGCACAGCCTACACACACACAGTGACAACACCCTGACAGCTGCTAGTTGTCAACCCAGACAGAGCTTGGCAAAACCAGAGTGGGGTTCACCCCTCTTGGTGTTTACCTGCATATTTTCCATGAACCTTTCCTTCATGACCTGTTAGTTTAACATAAGCAATATGGCACAAATCAACCAGGGCTCACAGGATGCAATCACGCAAAATCCCAAATAAGTAGGGAACTCACCTGTTTATGTCACCCTTCTTGCCCTAATCCTTACTTTCACCTTTTAAGCTCAGTTTTCTTTGTGACAACACACCCACTACTTCACTGAAGTCCCAAGAGATCCCATTTTCCTTGTGAAAAATCAGTTAATTCACAAAATAAGCATACTCTTGTTGTGATACTATATCTTTCAGTTAATTCCTTTTACTTCTTACCTGATCTCCATTTGTTTCTAAAGCCTCTGCTTCCATCAAGGCTAGATTAGTTCTTCTGAGAGGCTTATGGGCTAAGCAGCAGTTTGCTGGTTGCTCTGCAGGATGGCCAACGAAGAAGAAGCATGCTTGAGACCTCTGCTCCACAGAGATTTGGGTTTTCTTTAAAGTAATTTGCCTTTTTGCTTTCAATGCAATTCCAAAGAAAGCATTATATAGCAATGAAGTCACAATGCCAAAGTGTTATTTACACTTTGATTGCAAGGGAACTGTTTTGTTAGCTATGCCCACTATTTTTATTTGCTGTGGTGTCACCTTCTGTGGCAGAGAGGGACGTCATTAGGAACATCTACACCAGCACTTCTCCCTTGTCTAACAAAGCGATCATTTAAAGTGTGATCACTGGTACTTACTGCAGACCAAAAGGAGGCAGCTGATGAAACTGAAGTTTGCCTGAGCATGTGAGATGACTTTTCTTGTTATTCCAATTGGAATGGAAAGTTTTGATCCCGCAGTTCATCCACATGCCTGCAATCTGAGCCAAATTCTCCTGTCGGTCACAAGTTTGCCACACACGTTAGACCAGAGTCCTTCCAGGTGTAAATCTACAGGCTTCCATGCAACCAAATCACGACATATTTAGCCTACTGTTATCTATTTTTTCTTTTCACAAAATCTTTTATCCAGGCTTCTAGGATGCTGCAGACACCAAAGTGTATCACATAACTTCCCTGGATTAAACATACCAAATATGTTTAAAGAAGGATGAGAGACAGCTGCCAAAGAATGCACTGACTTCCAAGATCTGCACCAGGAGACGTGGAGAAAGCTGGAGCAGAACGATGGCTGGCATCCACAGGGGCTGAGCTCCTCAGACAAGTTCCCTGACCTGAGAAAGCCTGATTCCCACAGCTCAGTCCGAGGGGACTGCTGGATGAAGAACAAGACAGGCAGACTGTCCCTGACCGCCTGCCTGCCTTGGGGCAAGGAGCGACACTCACTGGAGCATTTTCAGGGAAGACAATCCCACCTGGTTCACGTGTTACAAAATCAAGCAGCTTATCGAATACTGCAAGGAATGCAGAGAAGCCAGAAACTTTCACAGTCACTACTGCATGCCCAAGTCACTTTGAGCTCTGTGGGAAGGAGAAGAAGAATGGATGATTTCAAAACCACAAGCACTTACAACAAAACAAAACTACAATCTCTATTGTTTGTTAACAGCACTCAGCCTGCAACGTCCAGCTGGGGAGCTCTGACATGCAGCAGCGAGGCTGAAGGATTTTAAAAGGTTTTATACCACAAATTATTACTAGTCATCTTTATAAGCACAGAATTTAGAGTTCTAAGGTGGCAACAAAGGACAGCAGAGATTGTGCAAAGAGAACGTGTCTCCAGTTCGAAAAAGCACAAAGTCTAAGTAGACAAACCAGGGACTACACCCTGCTATTCATGCTCCCAGCCAAAGCTCGTACATCTCAGTTTTTCAAATGTAGTCCAAGTCAGTAGTAACTGAAAAATCTGGGCTTCTGACAGCTATTCCATGTTGTGACTGCAAAGCCTTAGAATCCTTGCCTAGGGCTTCCAGGCTCTACCTCTATACAAACAATACACAATGTTAATTAAACGCACAAAAAGGAGGCTGAAAGAACACTCAGGAAATTTGCAAATCTAAGCATTTGAAGGCTGCAAAATGCCAAAGTGAATGTCAACTGCACCACCTTAATTACTGCCCTTTGCATATATTCATTAGGTGGTTTTTAATTACCTGAGTTGGTGCTGTTTTTCCACAGGGTCCCAGCTTCCTCATTTGGTTCACAAAAAGAACACTCACTCAAGAGGAGATTGATGTCATTTCTCTATATGCACCAAGTTTTTGCAATCTGAGTCTTAAGTAAGCTGAGTCTCCTTTGGAAATACAGATCTTACCACAGTGAATTTACAAAACCATAATTTAGATATCTCATAGATATGTCAGTAATCCACCTTTTAAAGCAACAGCAGTCCAATTCCTTTTTTTTTCCCATAACTTCTTGCATGTTCCAAAGTCATACTCACTGTAATCTGGCCGAACCTGAAGAGGGAAAATATTACTTTATTCTATAGTTTTCTATGATTTTCATCATGATAGAACCCCAGCATTTCTTTCTTATTTTTATAATATCCTAGAAGATGGGGGAGCTAATCTCTCCAGTCCTATAGGGAACATCTCTTGCTCAGTCTCATTTTCTCACTTCCCATACATCCTGTCATTTCTTTTTTGTTTGTCCAATATATTTATCCCCACGCACATCAAACTGTTTAGGTAAATCTTTCTCTACTCCCCCACAGCCAATTCAGCACCTTCATAAGGCCAGTCCTAGTTTCCTGTTTATGTCCCCTCTCTCCCATCATCTCATCCAGCTTCTGTCATTCTCCCACCCACTGTTTTATTTTACTGCTGAAGTTCAGCACAACTAGTCAGAACATGAGAAGTGAGATTCTTTTTTAAAGGCTCCTGACTTGGCCAAATTTAGGTCAATTTTCACAGGCACAAGAAGTGCAGACCTGACACATAGCCCATCCTCTTGCCAAACAAACAAACAAAAAAATCCAACCAAAATCAAACAAACAAACAAAACAAACACACACACAAAAAAAATAATAATAATAATAAAAAAACCCCACAATAAAACCAAAACCACAAAGGCATCTGGGCTTCTAAGACACTTTAACACTGAAAAACAACTTCTTATTCTCTTTTCATACTGGGAAACAACTAAACATCTCTGGCTGAAATTTCAGGGGGAGGTAGGGATGAGTCAGCCCAAAACAAACCCCTGGCTGAAAAGCATCAGAGTTAATTAAAACTAAATATGGAGTCTCAAACAGAGGCCCCATTACAAGTCAATAAAGGAAATAGATATTTTTTTGCAAGTTATGCTTTTTTGTGGTCTCCATATGAGCTGGGATTACCCTGGTACAATATCAGTCACATTTCTGAAGAAATTTTCAAAGTTATGGTCTACTGACTCTGAACATCAGTTCATTAGATTTATCTCAGAATGTAAGCACTGAGGGAATTGGGTTTTCACACATTCTTATTAAATACTTCACCCAATGGGATCCATACAGCTAATTATTATGCTTTGAATATGTTTTAAGTATGTTTTAAATTCATTACATCCTTTAGCATACAAAAGGCTACCTTTTGTTTTTTTTCTCCATACTCACTTTTCATTAGAACCAGTAGGATTCAATTTTCATGTAGTATTACCAAGTCTAGTTCCCTGGTTCATTTTAGGTCTGCGTCTTGAGATCTTAGGCATTTATTATCCTTGTGATTGGTGGTTTACCAGTTGGAGATTATGAAATTGGCCTGGAGTGAGCACGTTTGCAAACACTGATGCAGAATCCTACATAACCAAGATTTCTTTTAAGCCCTAGCTCATTAAAAAAGGTTTAGGCTCTGTCTTTTTAAGATATATTTACTTCTGAAATTAAACATATGTCTTTCTCACTTTCATGACCTTCAGTTTCAGTTTTGCTCTTACATTCAAGTCAGTTTTCCCCTTTCCGATTTGGGTCCAATTTCACTTTTCAGAAATTGGACTGAAGATTCTGCTGAGAGCAGACTGTAAGAGACATTGCATTACTGAAATCCTCTGTTTGATCCTCAGCTTAATTAAAACCCCTCTTCCTGCTTATATTTATTGTTTAGACAAATAATGCCGGGTCAGTGGTGCTCTGGCACAGCCTAATGAACCCTGATGCAATCGGTAACTTGACTTGGGCTTTTCTTTAAGATTACTTCCCAGGTTTCTTGGAGGTGGTTGTATTTTAGCAAGGAGAAGTATTACTGACAGTAAATGAACCCATACATTTTTCAGCTGAGATTGTCAGAACATAACTGATAACAGGAAAGGAATCCTTGAATCATGAATTTGTGTTCTCTGCTACTAGAAGCATGGGAATCAAAGCTGAAAATAAATGTGTTTGGTTTCTGGCTTAGCAATGATCGCCTACTTCACATTTCACACATCTTTCCAATTGTTGTGTTGATATTTTTTTTTGTATTGAACAGGTCATCCCTCTGCAGAGCTTTAGCTTCTTCCATGTATTCTGAAACAGCAACAGGAGATTTTCCAAGATTTCATTTGCCTTCACCTAGGCACATCTTACAGCTAGTCCACAGTACACTGGCAGCTGGCAACTGAATCCAGATGTTTTACCTCTACTCTTTCTACAAATCTCCTTTCTTCTCTCAGATTTTTTTTCCTTAGTCCCCAGTACATGACCATATGACTTCTATTACTCCAGTCCTCAAGGTTATACAGGCTTCCTATATGATGTTCCAGTTCTTCTTTGTTCTGATTTTGTCTTCCAATTTTATGTCATTGCTGAGTTTAATTAGCAAACTTCCTCTTGCCTGAAAATTAGCCCTGAAAATATTGCTAATTTATTGCTTTTATAGGTTTTTGTTTGTATTGCTGTTCTCTTGACATGCCTATAAGCACATTTCTCTTTATTAGATCTAAGTGGTTATCTAAGCAGTTAGCACAGTTGTTACTTTTTCTGTAAACTTCAAAAGTGTCATTTTTCATGGTTACTTGGGTCCTAGGTGGACTGGGAAATTGTGACAGTGCTTCAGTCCAATTCCTCAATAATATGGTAACTAAAACAAAACTATTTCATTTTTTAAGTTCAGAAATATTTCCCACTCATAAGAAAGGCATCTGTTCATGTTTCTCAGGACTATTTCCCAAAGAATTCTGAAGACTCATTTCAGTCACATCCTGAATTGTTTTTTGAAATCCTGTGGGCTAGAAATCAAAGAAGGTGGGAGAAAATGGGTGTTTATAACAAAAGCTTCAGTTCTGGGAAACTAGTGGCATGACAGAAAATTAGCAGTTGTCTGTGGTTATGCACTGGCTGAATCTAAACAATCTCTTTTTTTAAAGGTCACATGGAAGTTCAGGCTTGAGAGACTTCAAGTGGCACCCTTCAGCAGGTTAAAACTCATAGAAAGGTAGAATAACTGAGAAGGGGAGGCTTGACACAGTACTTGTTTCTAAGATTTGGTGTCTCAATGTTTCCTCTTATTATCTGTCTATATGATTATATGTCTGTATGTCTATATACATATCTCTATGATGTCTAACATTTTACTGAGGCAAAAAAGTCTCTTGATACTCAGCACCCTCATCTCATCCTCATGAAAACTTTCAAAGCTCCAGCTGATTCAGACTGGGCCCAGCATGCCCACAGCAAATAGCAAACCCATTGCTCACTTTTTAGGCCCAGAACACCCGAGCAGGAACAGTTGAAGATAAATAAAACCCAACAAAATCATAGTCAGTGCCCTGAGCACAGACTCTGTGCTCTCCACACGGGAACTCTGTTACGCTTTCAGATGTCACAGTTCTTGGTTTGCCAATAACCTGAAGTGGCTGGAGGGAGTATCTGTCAAAGATGCTGATACTTGGATTTTGTGATCAAGGTTAAAACCTGGGAGCCAAGTGGCTCCACATAATCCACAGTCTTCCTGTCATCTCAGACAAGGCCTTTGATTTACTGCCTTTAGTAAATCAAATTTATTAGTAAATCAAATGATTTAGTCTGTTGATTTACTGCCCAATAAAATGAGCAATGTTTTACTGCATCTTGCAACAGTGCTGTGAAACACTTTTTAATGCTCATGTAATATTCCAGTATCATTGTTATTTCTAATTAATTGTATTACATGAGGGCTACAGATGCCATCTGAGATATGACTGCACGCCACTTGGCAATGATGATCCATACGGCCAAGTGTTGACACTGACAGCTGACAAGAAGAAGGCTGCAGACAGGCTGAGCTGGATTCAAAACAAGTCCACAACACATGGTTGTGCAATAAGGATTAGACTGCACCTCTCTGGAGTAGCATGCATGCTTTGCTACCAGATTACCTCATCTCTCACAAATTAATTATGATTTCTTTATGGAAGGAATCAACCACTCAATTCTTCTTCTTACACTGCAAAGAAATACATGGATTGAAATATAAAATATAAGCAAACAAAATAAATACCCCATTGAAAAAATACTGTATCTGCTTGAGTGAATTGAAAGAAACCCAGTTGTATTAATAAAGCTTTAATCTTATTAAACTTTCAAAGCAATTATATTAATGCAATGATAAACAGGCATGAGATGTCTCAGTACTAGAGGCAACAACTTCACTAACATAAACTTCTGCCACAGGGAGTCACACACTCGAAATTAGCTTCCTGTCTGACACTGAAGTTCTCCTTTGCTTCAGCTTCATGGCATCAGGAACAGACAATGAACAAATGCACCTTATCAACAGGAATTCCAGCAAAGACAAGCTTACAAAATGCTCTGTCTGAAGGCAACCACAATGGACTTGGGCATGGTACAGCTCAAGGTGAAGGTGGAAACATAAAAACTGAGATAAATAACTAAATTTAAATAAATAAATCAGAGTCATGCTCCTTTTCCACAATTCCACAATCTTTCCTTTGGCACCAGAGGCAGACAACATCAGAGCCAGCTAAAAGTTGTGTTCCCTTTGTATCTGGTTCTCCACTCACCTTGCTGCTGCAGCTGTCGGATTCAAATCCTTCCAAGATGGGCTGTCTCTTCCTCTCAAAATCTTTCATCACTCGTTCATAAAGAAAAGCAGAGCTCCCTTTCGCTTTCTGAACTACTGCTATTGTACTTTCGAGGCTGTAAGCAACACGAGTCATTATCAGTAACAATGGAGAGAGGGAGAACAAAAGAACTCACTTCTTTCCCACAGAGAAGTTTCTGGCACTCTTCCTAATGCACCTTTTTTGATAAATGCTTTCATACATGTCGAGGGAATGCCATGTCTGATTACTGGTTCAGAAGGACACTTGGCAGGTGTGCACCAACATCATACAGAGAGATGATTTACACTTGAATACAGAGTTTACCTACAATCAAACTCGAATTCAAGAACTGCTTTGCCTGGGCCAAAATCAAACTGCTTTGGCAAGAAGTGCGAAAGGGAGCACTGCTAGCACAAGCCCTCCTGCTCATGCAGTACAGTGAATGCCACTCACAACCCAGATATGTGAAGGAGAAAGACAAAACTGAGTGTGGACCAGGCTGAAAAGTTTCCAAAGGGTGTAAAGACAGTGTGCTAAAAAGACTGCTGGATTCCAAGTCTCTAACCCAGCCTTGCAAAACCCAAAGACATACTAAATATATTATAGTGCTGCATGAGACAACGCAGTCCCTAAAACCTCTATTTGTACAAAAATATTCATTGGAGCTACTCTAAATCACAGTAGTAATTTACTTGTTGGGTTTGTTCCATGGTACTTCATATAGAGAAAGCTAAGTATTAGTGAGAGCAAGCAGAATTCAGTAATGTATCTTTCTTTACAAATTCAACACAATATTGTGTTTTGCACTTACACGTTTCTTTTTTCCTGGGAACAATCACAGGTAAAAAGAAAACAAAGCAATGATAATTTTTGTTGATCTATGGCACTATGCATATTAAACAGAAGCAGAGATTTCTGTTGGGTTTTTTGAAGATTGTTGTCCTAAACATACCTGAAAATGAGTCATTTCAGCTCAGGGCTTTCCACTGGTTTTTCAGCATTTACAGTTCTTAGAATATGGTGCTATATTACCTCATATAACCAAGCAAAGTATGTTCATAAGCAACTTAAAAATTCTTTTGAAAGCTGTGTGTGGCAGACATATTGAGACAACAAGCATTCACTTCATGGACTCCCTGTTCAATACAGGACCATGTTTTAAGGCAAGCAGTTTGATTCTGGAACAAGTTTCAAACAGATGGAAAGCAAGATGATGGGAACAAAAGATGAAGGACTGCACACTGTGCAATTTTTGTTAGCAAGTGTCACTTTACTATCATGAATGGGCAATGGAAGCTAACAGCAGCACTTAAGAATGCCAAAGCTAATTTTGTATTACATAACTGGGGGCAGGGGGGAAACAAACAAAAAATGAGAAATGGCCTTGAAAAACAGGAGCTTCTAAAAAATGTGAAGCTTCTTCTCTGACTTTAGCTTTTTAAACTTTTTTTTCCTTTTTGATTAGAGTGGATTTAGTGGGCTCTTGCAAACCTCATGAAGTTCGACAAAGCCAAGTTCAAGGTCTTGCATATGAGTCAGGGTATTCCTAAGTAGTTATTTCATCTATATTAATTTGTATATGTCTTGTTACCTCAGAGATTATGAACATCAGGTGGTTTAGAGATTTCCTTCATGCATGATTCAGCTCATAAAATAACATTGCTTGTTACACTTACCGGGGGGGTGGGAAAAAAGGGTCCTTCCCATCAAAGCCAACATGATCAAAACACAAAAAAATCAGTGGTCTAACTCAGTGCCAGAGGTGCAAGGTGGCCAGTCATGACTGAAGAGCAAATAAACCTTCTAGCCCTTTTGTATAAGGCAGTAACCTTTGGAGGCAGAGTAGGGGAATAGATGGAAGCAACCTCCCTTCAGATCCCGGTGTCTAAGCCAAACAGGGTTTGGAAAAACAGATTTTCAGCCCAGTGGCCAGGCCTAGTCACTGTGATTACACTCACATTAGTAAATTAAACAAGTCTGGGACTGGTCTCTGCCCCTGAGGCCAGCTGGCACAGGGCATCCAATGTCCAGTCTATGAAAGCCTCAAAAAGTCTGTGAAAGCACAGTCTGCCTATTTGTAACATGAGGATGTATCCCCTAACCTACACCCGGGAATATTTTGGGATACTGCTCATTGACTCAGGCTAAAACCATAAAAGGATTATGAGAAGCAGTAGAAAGAGCTGAGTTTGGTGCTCAGGAGCATCCCTGATGCTGTTTAATTTGCTGGTATCAACACAGCATTAAAGACTGTACAATTTCCACACTTTGATCTGTGCCAAAGCCCTCACCAGGTCTTCATGGCAAGAACGCTCACAGGCAGTGGCATTTCTTGCCCTGAAATCAAAGGCTGTGTTGTCTAAGAGCCCAGACTCCTGTGTACTGAGCAATTTCCCTGCTGGTGTGTTCCCCGGCTCTTCCCTACTGTCCATGCACCGGGATCTCTCTCTGCACGCCAGAGATCCCGGCTGCCCTCTGGTGCAAATCCTGGCTCTGGCATCCAGCTGCTGTGAAATGTAGCCAGAAAGGGGAAATGTCCCAAACCTCCAAAGCCACTTGCTAAGAGAAGCTGCGCTGAAGCTGTGCCTGAGCTTGCCAGGGCCTGCTCAACAAGGATTTTCTGTTTGGAGGCCCTATGACTACTTTTACTTTCTGTGTTTCCAATGCCACTTTAAATGTCAGTGGAAATTGACTAATTTGGGGAGAAACCAACTGAACCACAACAGAGAAAACAGGGCACGCAGATTCCCTGGTATATTGTTACCTGAACTACAGATTTAGCTCCTCTGCAATTGTTCATTAACATTAATGGGGATGGAAATGTTTGCCAGCATTTTCCAGCATGATAATGCCCGATTTCACCCCTGCAAAACCCATCCAAGAATTCTTGGCATGTTGATACCCTCTGAATGACTCAGCCTGCCATAGAGAAATGAAGTAGATGAGGGAATTTTAGGAAAGAAAGGGGCTGAATCCATACACACAGCTAAGGACAGTTAACTGCATACAGAAAAAGCAGGAAATACAAGGGTTTGGGTAAAGAAGGAAAGTGGGAACACACACAAATAAGAAGGAAAATACAAAGACTGATTTGCATGGAAGGGAACATGAGAGAAAAGAATATGGAGAGACTCTGAAATGAGGAGAAAAGTAAATGGGACAAATCAGACAAAAGGGAAATTATGTATGTCCTGGTACAGAGCGGGCAGGAGCATGAGGGAATCTGGTTTAGGGAGGAGAGAGCATACACAAGGACAGCCTGGAATGAGACAGAGCCAACAGTGCAACCAAGAAGAAGGAACTGATGAGCCTAACTAATTCAGTACCCAAAACTTATATGTTGTAAAGTGAATTTTAAGAGACATTTCAGGTTTGAATACTCATTTTTACAAATTACAAAATTAAGGGCTTAAACATGTTCATAGGAGATCTACTATTCTCACCTCCTTGTGGCAAAACACAAAATAAAGCTCCTATATGAGCACACAAAAAGCAATTGTTTGGAATGGCACTACCCTCTGGTGGTCAAAAATACAATTATATGTACACCAGGAAGTAAAATATTCTCAGCTGGTTGTACAGATAACTAAAAGATTCAATCAGTTCCAATCCACACTCCAGTAATCTACCTCGAGACCGTGCTGTTAAACATCTACCTTATTAGTCTGTTTTAAAATGAAAAATTCATGACTGGTCATACACACAAGTAACAAGGCTCTGAAAGACACCTGGTTTTTTCTTCCACATTACATCTACAGAACATCATTGCTGGAAAAAACAGTTGTTTCAATGCATAGTTTTCATGCAAGTGTTTTGAGACTTATGTAATGACTTAACACAGACTTGCCACACTCAGGTTTTTTGACATCTAATCTAGTACAAACAGTAAAAGCCAAATATTAACTGCTCTGTCATTTTCTCCTTTCCTCTCTTTATATCACCACTGTTCAACTGTTGTTTTTCCCCTCTCCTGTTAAAAACAACCCTATTTCACAAAGCCAAATGCACCTTCCAAATACTCTTTTATCCCCAGACTTCTTAAGCCCAGATGTCTCAATGGTCCTACATTTCTGGAAATGAGGAAGAGCTTGTCATGTCACTCCCTTCTAGAGAAACAATTCTGTATTGTTGCAACTTCGATCTTTATGGTAGACTGATCTTCAACTAGGAGCTTGCTGTTGTTGCTTGGAAGCAATATATCTGTGTATTGCCTCCTTTCAACAAATACTCTGCGCGGACCTTGATCCGGCAGAATTCCTGCGAGGTCTGATAACCTCTCGTTGATGCCACCTTGTGGCAAAACTACTGGATATTGGAATTCGGGAAAAACACGCAGCATTTGCCCCTCCCTGCAGGTGCATTGAGCTGCAGCGCAGAGGTTACTGCTGCTGGCAGCACTTCAGTTTTAGAGTTCATAAAATCAGTATTTGGGCACTCTTAAAGACACATTGCCGGTCAGTGACAGAGAGGAGGAAAAGTAGGAAGAAGCACCACAAAACGTATTTATTTTCGTTTTATTAGGGGGTAAGCTAAATCAGTGCACCCAATGACGCATGGCACAACTATGTGCTCAGAGCTTGGGCACTTTTTTCTCTTTTCCCACCAGAAAAACACTCTGGCAAGAGGTACAACTCATTCCAAATACTGCAAAATACCACTGCAAGGAGAGACTGAAGGAACATTCAGCCCCAGCCAAACAGGACAGAAAGCATTTCCCAATTACCTCATGCTGGGCTCACAATCTTCTCAGTTACCAGGCCCTAAGAATTATCCTAAAGGAGCCCATGTCTATTTTTCCAGGACAATCCTGATGCCATTTGGGCCCTGCTACGAACACCAACGTTACCACATTCAGCAGAATGAGGCTGATGCCTATTTTTAGCATTGCTTCCACTGGAGAAGCCCGAGACTCACCACCTGCTTCCTCCGGGCGCTCTGTCAAACACCCTTCTCCCAGCGAGCGAGTGGGAGGAAGAGGCTGAGTCAATCTGTACACCTGTGTTTTGCACCACCAGGTTCCCAAAAACACAGGAAAGGAACCCCTCTCATCACAAAATGCGGTAAAAGTAAAAATTCTCTTAAGAAAGGATGTTCTCTAATGTTTGGTCTTCGTATATTTCAAGCCTGATCAACAAGAAAGGTGGTTTTATCCAGGAAACAGAGCAGCCAACGAGCTCTAAGTGATGTCCAGGTATTAGAAACACAAATTAATTGTCAGTAGAATTGCCTTGTAAAGGTTTAGAGCTCAACATGTTTCCATAACCTCTGACCTAGGGGGAGCTTGGGAATAAGGGTGTACCACTGATAGTGGACACAACACAGAATTTACGGGCCACAAGAACATTTGGCAGAATTCACAAGATAAGAAAGAAACTAATAAAGACAACTCAGCAACTGTGCTGAATCAGCTCCATCTGGGTAAAAGGTAATTCTGAGATCCTGACCAGCAACTCACACACTCCTGACCCAAGAAACCCACTGACTCAAAACTGATAAACACTGAGCATGCAGACTAATTAGCATGAGAAGTGAATCATTAACCAATAGAAGACAGAGTACTAAGAGAACCATGTAACTTGTAGTCGGCGAACAAATCTTATGAGGAGGGGCTGAAGGCGCTGGAGGTGCTTAGTCTGGAGGAGGCTCAGGGGGGATTTTAGCTCTCTACAACTCCCTGAAAGAAGGCTGTAGCCAGGTGGGGGACGGTCTCTTCTTCCAGGTAACAAGTGAGAGGATGAGAAGCCTTAACTGTGTCAAGGGAGGTTTAGGCTGGACATTAGCAAGAATTTCTTCACAGATGGGGTAATTAGACATTGAAATGGGCTGCCCAGGGAGGTGATCGAGTCACCGTTCCTGGAGGTCTTGAAGGAAAGACTGGATGCGGCACTTCGTGACATGGTCTATTGACATGGTGGTGTTCGGTCATAGGTTGGACTCCATGTCATGTTGGAGGTCTTTTCTAACCTAATTGTTTGTGTGCTTCTTTAATGCCCGTGTGTGCTACAATGTATAATAGTAAAAAAAGTTCTGATAGTCGGCGTGCTCCTTTTGCTGAACACCGCCGAGCGCGCAGGTTTCCGCAACTCTAAATACTGAATGTGTCTCTCTCTGGCTCGTTGCAAGCCGCGGGGCGAGGNCCCGCCGGAGGGGGCGGTGCGGCCGAGCCCGTGCCCGGCTCCGCGCCGGGGCTGGAACCGCTCCCGCAGCTACGGACGCACCGCAACGCCGATCCCGCCGGGGAAGTCGGCTCCCCTCCCGTTCCCCCGCGGCCGGGAGCCGAGGCCCTCCCTTCCCTCCCTGTCCTCCGGCAGGCTGAGAGGACGGGGGAGCCCGGTCCGTCCCGCGGCGGAGGGGCTGAGGGGGCAGCGCAGCCCCCTCGTCCC
>VYXD01004335.1:64856-160453 GCA_013397195.1 Hylia prasina | reverse complement strand
TGCAAAGGGCAGGGGAGAGAGCGTCCATGTCCTAAGCCGTGCCCTGGCGGGAAGCGGGATCCCCCTGCCCTCACCCCTGCCCTTTGCTCCGCCGAGCGGAGGGTGAGTCAGGCGCCTCGCAGGTGGGAACAGGAGCTGGTTCCTACCTCCAGGGGAAAGCGGGGGCATTTTCCCTCCCTCTCCTGCTTGCTTTCTCCCCGCGGGCGGTGGGGTTGGACCTTCGGCGAGCCCTCGGGCCTGTGAAGCTCGGGGCATGGCTGTCGGTGGGATCGGGAGCTCCCTGCTGCTGATGTCCGGCGTCGTGGTGACCGTGGGGCTGTGCCGGAGGCTGGCCCGGCGCCGGCTGCGCTCCCGCCCGCTCCTCTTCGCTTTCCTTGTGGAGATGTTCAGCACCTTCCAGATTTGCGCCTGCACGAACGAGCTCAGCCTGCTCGGCAACGTGGAGCCCAAGCCGCACACCGCCCTCACCCTCACCTACGGCTTCACCGTCCTGCACGGCCTGACCCTGGCCGGCAGCGCTTGCAATCCCTGCGGGACCCTGCAGCCCATGTGGGCCGGCGGGACGTCGCTCAGGATGGGGGGACTCAAGATCGCCGCTCAGTTCGTGGCTGCGGTGCTCGCCAGAGTGTTCATGCACTTTATCTGGAGTCTGGAGATGACAGAGCCGCATCTTGGAGCACTCTCGCAGGGCTGCAGCAGCCCCATGCAGACTACGGAGATGCAGGCGTTCTGCATAGAACTGCTCTTTTCTGTCGTTTTCCAGCTGGCCGTCCTGCGAGCCGAAAGCGTCAATCCCAAATACAGGGTCCATTTGATTGCTCTTCTCATCACCATGCTCGTGTATGCAGGTTAGTTTTTTAACTTCTTTTTCTTCTGTTCCCTCAATAAAGTTGTAATGGAAGGGGTTCTTACTGTTTTCTTAGAAGTGTTAAGATGCACAATGCTTTTCCTTAAATTACACTTTCCTTGATGATTTCTTTTCATATCGTCCAACGTATGCAAAGTTCATTTGGCGTTTATATAAAGTTTGCCTGGTTGCATTCCAGGCAGGTATGGGGTTAAGAATGAAATGAGTTATGCAGTTAAAGTGATGTCAGGTCTGCAAGTACATATGGTTAAGTGTTAAAATATCTCAGTGAAGGATTGTTTCATAATCCAACTATTTATACAGTGTGAGAGATTTCGTACTATGTGCTCTGATTACTAAGTGACATTGGGAGAGCACCACTGGCTGCATCAGGAGAAAGTGCTGATTGTGCAACAGCAGGGTACAAACTGGTAATATGGGAGCTCTGCATTTAAATAATGCCTAATTCACATCAGTGCAGTTTATTTAACTACTTCCTTAAATCAGAAGCGGGAATGGTTATTTGTGGAATGCATACAGAAATAATACCTCACGAGACCAAATGTAAAAAAAGGAAAAAAAAAATAGGTGCCTGTTGTATTAGAGCTTCCCTTGTCTGTAATGCCATGTGTGTCCACATCCCTGCCTTTCACTACCTGATTGTCACCTGTGCATCCTCTCTGCACCAATGGGAAGAGAGAAGAGGTGAGGGAAGTCAGTCTGAACTTCTTTCTTCTGACTCTTGATGTTCCCTCTTCTCCCCACTGAAGTGACACGAGTTGTTAGGTCACTTGAGGACTGCGCTGCAGGGAGTCCTCCTACTGGCAAGGAGATTGTGTAGCTTGGAGAGGTGAAAGAGATGATTACAGAACTCTTGCTGTTGTTACTCCCCCCACCACAGAAAAAGTCACCTAGGGAATTACCAAATCCCTTTGAGAGAGGGAGATCACTTCTCTTACCTGCAAACATCCGGGATGTCATCGATGCCTTGTCCTAAAGGTTTAGCTGTATTAATGCTATTTAACATAATAGCATCTAGAACAGTGTATAGTCACATTTTAAGATGTAGTAATGTAAAAATCTTTACTCATTATCTTTAGCTGCAAATAGCTAATACCTAAAAGAGAAAAGTCGACGGGGAATTCTGAGCATTAACTTAGCAATTTGAACTACTTTCTAAAAGCAGAAGCAAGGTGTCAGTGCATTTGAGGACATTAAATATATTTCTGAGTTGCTTGGTGGAAGTGTAGCCAAATATCCTCCTCCCTCTTCTACAAGCACAGAAATCTGCATTCCTGATTCCTAACATTCTTCGCCTGCTTAGCAAAGTCATATAAAATAATACGTGTCACATTGCCTTTCTTTTAGCTAATTCATACAAAGAATTCACTCCCAGTGTCATTGGCCAGGTCCTTATCTTTTCCTAGCAGGACAAGGCTGTGTGTGCCATGTGAAGGCTGAGTGTTGCAAGTGCCCTTCCGTGCCATAAACTTGGGCTCGTTGGGGCTCTCTGGTGCCATCGATCTGCACGTACTTCTAGGAAACCTCAGGCCTCCTTTGCATCGTGTGCACAACACCCTGTGCTGCCTGGACATTTTCCTTTGCATTTCTTTTAAACTGCAATCTACTTGTCTACTGTAAAAAATACAGAGGTGTTCAGATCCTGTCATAGCTGAGGCAGTAATGAGGAGCCTGCTAAGTGGCCATGGACATATCCCATATATCCCGTGGATCTCGTGGCACAGCCCTGACCATGTCTGTCCCACCTCTGCTTCTTCCACGCAGTAGGGAGAGTCACTGACAAATCAGGTGTCACAAATAGTGGCCTCTAGCAGGGTGAGTTCTCATCTGCAGGCTGGGAAGACAGACATGCATAATTTAGCTGGGCTGGATCATTCTCAGGAAATCTTCTGCACCTTTTTGTTTACAGGTCTGCAGTGCACCTTACTCCAACAAATAGCATGAGGTTATACAGTATTATCAAAATTACAAGCTGTTTCTTTAGTTTTTCTTATACTTTTTCAGAATTAAAAACATTTGGATTTTTTTTTTTTACATTTAGTCCTACAGAAGCCAAATTTTTATTGTAGTACATACTGTACACAAAAGGTCCAATACTTCACTTTCTTTTTTCTACTAAATAAAGGGGAAAAAAACGACATTATGTCTTTACATATTAAAGGAATGACTCATTATGTAAGGGTGCAGACCATATACAAGATGGTAAAGAATATTTTTGTATAATTTCTTTGGGAAAGTACTTATTTGGGGATTAAAAATACACCTTTTGAGGGCTTTTTAATTTACTGTCAGCATTACAATTAAGTCAGAATCATATGAAATTGATTTGATTTTTTCTGAGCCTAACATATCAAGGTACAAATGACATACATATTTTTAATTCTGAGTTTCTTCCTAATTTTGGCCTTTAAGAAAGGCAAAACTGTACAATTACTTTCTTATGCACTGTGTGGCATTACTTGCCCTTTTAAAGTTGTATGTATACCCCATCAAAGAGATTGCACTTTTTCTGCCATAAAATAATTTGTCTTTTCTGGTACACAGACTGAGGTGTTAAATAAATTATTTTAACTAAAATTATAGTGGTGCCCCTGGCCTGTGGTTGATATTCCAGTAGTGATTAGTAATGAATATTGAAGAAATACAGCAGTTAAAACTCTGTTTAATGCTTAATATTTTCATCAACTGCATCCTGAGAGTGAAATTCTGCTTTCAACTGTATGTTTGTGGATTTAAAAGCAGAAGCAGTGGAGTCATAAATAGATTAAAGCAAAGCAAATTATTGTAGCTGGGCTTCCTGGCAACTGTGGACATTGCTAATATGTCAGTGTGCAGAAGAACAGACTGCACAGTAAATCTGACTTGTTCTTGAGGACAAGTGTAAAACCACAGTAAACTGAGTAGGCAAACAAAGATTAAAATTTTCCTGAACTGTAATAATAGTAAAAGACATAATAAGGAGAATATAGAAAGAGAAATACAGAAGAAGAGAATGACAAAGACCTTACTAAAACTTTGGATAAATGATTACACAGTCATAGCAAATAAGGATTACAGCAGCAGGGTATTTGTACAGAGGGTAAGTTCAAAGCTCATACAAGCTTATTTGGGGAGATGTCAAGAATAAGCTGTAAGGAGTTATACAGATGCAATTATAGAATATTTTATGGTAATAAGTTAATAGATAAAACAGGTATGGGGTGGTAAATGATTAACAGTACAGGAATACAGGTAATTTAGCTATGAGTAATGCTTTTGCTGCAGAACTGCAATGAGAGGAACAACATATGTCAGAATTAAACACACAGCTCCAGGTTCATCTGCAGTGTAATTACAGTTTAGTCCCCAGTGTAACGTGTTTGGATCTTGTTATTTAGAAAATGTTTAGGCAACTTCATTTACATCTGAAATCAAAAGCAAGGAAAGATGCTTGGCTTCCATCTACAAGACAGTGGAGTGCCACCTTGCTTTTATTTTCTTTGAAAAACATATAGAGTTTTCCCACAGTTGTTATACCATGTGAGAATTAACATTCTGTACTTTGATATAATAATATTAGTGTTCTTATTAGAAAATATAGAGGTCAGCTTAGCAAGAACACTACTTGACAGCTTCTTCTTTTATCTTGAATATGTGTTTCATGTGACACGAGGCTGAAATGTGTCAATGGCTTAAGTAATTTCTGTCTCCTCTAAAATCATGATATGGAAATAGTTTCTAGCTTTATCAGTAGAAACATTCAGCGTTAGCCAGACCTATCCCTTTAAAGAATATTTGCTGGAAAGAGATAAAGGAAGTTATAGCTTACCCTTCACGTGTTTTAAAGCCTTTGAGAAAACAGTTAAACTGTTTACTACATCATCAGGTGAATAACTTCAGAAGAGTTTTACCTGTTCAAACTGTTTCTGCTAATTCATTTTATTGCGGGGTGTAGATTTCTTGTAGTATGGTGTATGTGTGTTAGAATTTAAAGTAAATATTAAGAAAGATGGATAGATTTCATGCTGTTTACATCTCATTGCAGGTGGAAATCTCACAGGAGCAATATTTAACCCAGTACTGGCTTTTTCATTACATGCAGATTGTTTCTATGACAAATTTTTGAGTTACTCACTAGTATATTGGATAGCACCATGCTTAGGTAAGTTCTTAATACTTCATGTATTTGAGAAAGTGTTATTTAGTACATGGTTCATAAATCAAGAAATAAGTGTTCTTTCTTTGAGAGTGCTTGATTTTTGCATTAAATAAATCCAGAAAATAGTAAATTATAATATATGTGTTGAAGTCATTCAGAATCCTGGTTTCATTTTGCAAATGCAGGCTGTGTATTTTGAACTTTTTTAATGCTCTATGTAGAGTGCCTGCAGCACTGTTTTGTGAACTATAGAATTATTTGGATTGGGAAGGATCTTTGAAGATCATGTGGCCCTTACCTGAAAGTAAGTATCAGCCTGATTAACTTCAAAAAGAGAAACATACTAGTTACCACACAGTGTCTGTCTTGTTTTGTGATAGTTTACAAAGACATGGGGATGATAAATTTTAAAAAAAGAACCCTACCCACAGGTACTGGGACAAGTGCCTTAAATATGCTTTCTCAATTACCACTTCTATGATTTTTATCTGCATAGTGCCTAAACTTTGCAGTTCCCATTCTGTGTTTTTCCCCTAGTCACCATTGGACACAGTCTGCTTTTAGTTCAAGAATAAAAAAGTGTTAGCAACTAGGTTTTTTCTAGCTTAAATTATGGTTTTAGTTTGGAAGCTATTGATTTTGACTTCTAGCTGTGTGCAGATGGAAATGCTCCATGCTCCATGCTTCATGCTGTTGTTTGTTTACAGTTGGTCCCTACAAATCTTGAGATTTCTGCTTAGGTATATAAAGAAGTAGTCTGCTAATCCTGAGTTCTTTCATGACTGTTAATCCTATTAGAAGGTACAACAGTGATGAAAGCAGAACAGGATATAAAATATACACAGGAAACACTGGAAAGAACTCCTGTTATGAGCAAAACATTCCTTGAGTTCCCGTATGAGCATGTTTTACTTGCCTTCGTTCTCAGTCAGCCAAAAACAAAGAGAGAAGTTTAAAACTAACTAAAATTCACTTCATATAATCTAGTTGAATTAGATCTCTAAACAGGATGACTGAACAATAGAGTTCAGATAACTGTTCAGTCAGTAATTAATGAAATGTCATAGGCAAAGATGATCACCACTGCTCGGGTCCTGACAGACCACATAACATTTCTCACAGTTCAGCTTTAGCTTTCATTAACTGATTTCAACCTCATAATCATTTAAAGGTTTTCCAGGTTGTAAGTATGTGGTATATAATCTTTTGGCAAGTGATTTAAAGAAACAGGAGGCATTCTGAAACTCCATGTTCTACTTACCTGCCAAGATGTGTCCTGCAGAACAGCTTTGCAGAAAACCTCCAGGTGATTTTTTGATAAGAAAATCAACAGTTGCTGACTGAAATGAACTCATGACTTGAGGAACTTAGAATGTGATTAGGGAGCAATGATACATCTCAATGAAAACTCATAAACAGTGGTCTGTCATTAGTTAACATCTGGAATATACATACAGAATACATTGAATGCTGTCTCTTGATTTATGAGGGAAAGGAACTCTTCCAGACTGAGCAGTTGTAAAGATGTGAATACTCAGGACACATCACTTCTTGCACAGTGTCATTACTGTAGCCAGCAGTTAGTGGCAGATCTCAGGTCTGTGGATCACCTGAAGGACCAAATAATCTACTGGTGATAAAAATACCTCATTAAAGAACAAGGATGTTTCATGAACACATTTAAGAGACCTTATAAATCAAGAGTTCTGAACAAATGTAGTGTGTGAGGTAGAAGTATAGATGAGATTGCTGTATTTGAAAACTGAATTGATGAATACAGGAGTGCAGATCTACAAATCTTAACATGAAGTGATTTTTTTTTTCTGACACTTTTTGAAAATAATAGGAATAGAATTTTTTCTTTCACTATTGGACAAAATGATGAGGCATCTAGAAAAATGACCTGTTATGATGATAAGTTCTTGTGGAAAGAACCTCTAAGCAGAATCATGAAACTGGATAACGAGGGAAGGGATATTTTAAATTCAATTGTAAGAATTACTTTCAGAATCCACGTCAGCAGAAATGCTGTTTAAGACTCCCTAGAAACTGACAGAGTCACAATGATATGCTACTCTGATGTCTTCTTTCAGCATCAGCCTCTGAGATGGTTAAATTACTTCATTCTTACTTTGGGAAATTCTTTCAGAAGGGTTTTTTTTATTATTTTGCTGTTATAACTGCCTCACAGTAGAACCATGGACTAACATATCATGAAACTTAAAATTGCCAGTGCAAAGTGCAATATATTCTCATTTATGGCTGTAGCAAAAATCCATGAGGGCAAGGATATGGAGAGTATTCAGTATATAACTGAATCCTGATCTGGCTGTAAGCACATTGTAAACCATGTTCTTAGAAAGGACACTTGGAAGAAGAGGAAGATTAATTATCACTTTCACAAGACAAGGATGACATGGAAGTTTGGTTTTAGATTAAACAAATCTACTGGTGGTTTATGATCTTTCAGGAATTTAATCTTGACACTGTAGTTAATTACTCATTTTTTCAAAATGGCTTCACTGATGTTCTGGTGAAGGTGATTCTCCAGCAGCATTAAACTCTGGATTACTGCAATAAACATAGATGCCAGCAAGTGTTAATAACTTAGCACAGGCAGGCCTAAGTTTTGCTCTGTGAACATGGACTCAGTAAGTACCAGTGGAACAAAGATGGTTTCTGTTTTACTGCCAAAGGAATTCATGTTAGTTGTCCAGGCATGATTATAACATCAGTAATGATGGGGACTGAGCTAAGGCTGCTCTTTCAGTACCAGGGAGATGGCAGCTACAAATGGAAGAGTTGGTGACAAGATAATCATGAGGTCAATCAAATGAAATGCTCTTTGCTGGACAGGTGCCAGCTTAGCATATCATAGAATTGTATTGCAGAGTGAGGGATATTAAAGACCATCCAGTTTCAACCCCCCTGCTAGGGGCAGAGACACCTTCCACTAGGCCAAAATGCTCAAAGCCACCCAGCCTGGCCTAGCCTCCTGCTAACACTATAAAACCAGAATCAAGACCTCCTTCTTTAGGTCAGTTTTACTATAAAGACTATTCCTGAGAAATAAGTGCAACAACAGTCACTTAGCAGTAGATGTAAATGGAGGAGGTAAGCAAGGGAGAAGGCAACAGGTGAAACTTCAACCTTTCTGCTCAGAGCAGAGGCTATTCTGAGGCTGCCAGCAAGTTCAGAGCACCTAAGCAAAGAAAAAAATAATTCCAAGTGTGTGTACAGTGAAGTGTTCAGTATCTCAGGGACTTGGAACAAAGGAGATTTTCAACAAACAACTGGAAAACAAACTATTCCTATTCCCAGACCCTGGTCCTCATAGGGGTTTTCAGCTCCACAAACATCATCTGACAGAGTAAAAGCTCTTATGCAATGAGTGGATGCAATCCATGAAGTTCATAGAAACTGTCAGTAATTATGTTTAAGTCAAACACTAAAGTGCCAGTGAGTGGTAATGCTGAACTTGACCTGCCTACACAGAAGAATGGGTCCTGAATGTGGCCACTTGGGCTGTTGTCCTCACAAGAGGGCAGGGTAGAGAGGAAGTCTGGTTAGGTAAATAGCAGAGCTGTCCAGACTTCGGACTTCAAAACAAAATTCTGCTTATTCTGCTAAATCAGTAGTAATTCCCTTGGAAGCTGCTGTAAATGGGAAAAGGTGATTTTTAGAAAGAACTCGGGAGAGCTCAGTAACATATTTAGATGTGCAGAAGGAATCTGTCACATAGTGTTAGATTGGGAATTTGGACAAAAAGCTCTGCTGGCCAGACAAAGAGCTTCCCTACAACAAAGAACAACATGTAAGAAATTGAAACTGGGACAGGCAGCAAAGGAGGGGTGTAAGAGCTTTGTACTTGGCACTTGGAAACAAAGGACTGTTAGAGCTCAGCTGGAACTAAGAGCAGGGACATGCAGAGTTACAAATATACTGATCACCAAAAAAGTCCAGAGAAAATGCAGGTCCATCGGTGGATGGGGGAGACAACCTAGTGATGGATGGCATGGAAAAGGCTGAGGTACCACTCCGTCTTCCCAAGAAAAATTTGCTCCCTATCCTCTGTGTAAATCAGTAAGGTTTTGGAAAGGAAGGAATAAAAAGGAAACAATAAATAGTAACAACATATGTGATTGTGAATCCATTGACTCTAGTGGGAGTCACCTAGAAATGAAGCTGGAGTTGGCCAGTGTTGGAATGGTCCTTCATATATGAGAAGTCACAGCAGTTAGAGGAGGTTCCTGCCAATGGGAAATGTGCTAATACTATACCTGCCTTTGAGAAGGAGAGAGACAAGGCAGGGAACTATAAGCTAGTTGGTCTCACTTCAGTCAGTGGGAAGATAGTGGAGTATCTAGTCTTGGAATCCATTTCCAACCATGTAAACCACACAAAGAAATGCAGGAACAGTCAGCAGATTTAGTGAGGGTAATCCATGCTTGACCAGCTTGGTTACCTTTGTGATGAATTCATGTGGGAATGAGGAAGGAGCAGGGATGTAGCATACTTTCACTTCAGTAGGGCTGTGGATACCACCTCCCACAGTGTTCTTGGTTCAAAGTGGGGTCACACAAAAAGTCTGTTAGATGGAATAAAGACTGGCTAAACCACTGACCTCAAACTGTCACAATCAATGGGTTGACACCTGGCTGGTGGCCAATACCATGCAGAGTACACTGGTGTCAGTACTGTGAGTTCATACTCCTCAGTATGTTTAACAGTGACCTGAATTGAAGTTTGTTCACAACAGTTTGGTCTCTCTGCAAGACAAAGCACATGAGTCAGCAGTTTGGGATCAGCACTTCTGCAGAGGGATCTCCACAGGCTGCAGAGGTGGGCTGAGACCAACAACATGAGATTCAGCAAGACCAAGTGCTGGGTCCTACACTTTGGCCACAACAATCCCAGGCAGGGCTGCAGGCTGGGATCAGAGTGGTTGGAAAGTGGCCCAGCAGGAAAGGACCTGGGGGTGCTGGTTGACAGCAGCTGAACATGATCCAGCTGTGCCCAGGTGGCCAAGAAGGCCAATGGCACCTGCCCTGCATCAACAGTAGCGTGGCCAGCAGGACCAGGGACATGACTGTCCTCTTGTACTTAGCACTGGTGAGGCCACACCTTGAGTCCTGTGTCCAGTTCTGAGCCCCTCAGTTCAGGAAGGACATTGAGGTGCTGGAGTGGGTCCAGAGAAGGCAACAGAGCTGGTGAAGGGTCTGGAGCACAAGTCCTGTGAGAAATGGCTGAGGGAGATGGAGTTGTTAACCTGGATAAGAAGAGGGTCAGGGAGGACTCTGTCACTCCACAAATACCTGAAAGGAGGCTGCAGCTGGGGTAGGGGAAGTGTCAGTCTCTTCTCCCAGGCAACCAGTGATGGGATGAGAAGACAAACATAAGCTGTGCCAGGGGGAGGTTTAGGTTGGACATTAGGAAGAATTTCTTCACTGAAAGCATGATTAGATATTGGAAAGAGCTGCCCAGGGAGGTGGTGGGGTAACTGTTCCTGGAGGCATTTAAGGAAAGGCTGGATGTGGCACTCGGTGTCATGATCTATTGCCATGGTGGTGTTCCGTCATAGGTTGGACTCCATGATCTCATGGGGCTTTTCCAAACAAATTGATTCTGTGAGTATTGCCTCCTCTATTCAATGCTTGTGGGCTGGCACCTGGAACATGGGTGGTTTGGAGTCCTCTAGTTCAAGAGCAACATGTCAAAAACAGAATCCAGGCAGTGCAGGACCACAATGATGATGAAGGGCTTAGAGCACCTGATCTGAGAGGGAAGGCTGAGGGAACTGGACTTGTTTAGGCTGCAAAAATAAGATGAAAGTTCATTTTAATCATAGTCAAGCATTATTTCAAGAGTAGTTACAAGGACAACAGAGATTAACCATTCTTTTTGGCAACAGAAAGGCCACAAAGTAGAGCATGAGAAGTTCAGTTTAGACTCCAGGAAAACATTCAGGAGGAAAGGTGCAGCAAGACTGAAATTAGTTTCCTGGAGAAATGCTACAGTCTCAAGTGTGGACATTTTTGGGTCTCAGCCAGGGAAAGTCTCACTGACCCATCCAGCATAGGCAAAGTCCTGCACTGAGTGGCAGACTGGACTACACAGAATCCCTTTGAATAAGCTTTTTTGTGATCTAAGAAGTTTCATAAATACAAGCTTATGTGTGGGCAGCACCCGCAGGATCCTCCTCAGGCACAAGCAGGATCCTCTTCATCCCTGAAAGAATAAACCGATTTTTTTTTTCCTGCAGTAAAAAAAAAGGTCATATTAAACTGTATTTGGATGCCCTTTGGAATTATGGGTCCCTTCCAACTTGAGACAGCAGTTTCTTTATGAGAATTGTACACTATCTCTAATATCACCATTTCTTCAGCTTCAGAATAAACCCTAAATGAGAATGATCTTCAAAAAACCACCACTATCCTACACCCACTTGGCAGCACCTAAAAATGATGTTGTTATCAAAACAGACACAGGTAACAAACTCAGGTGAGGGATGGAGGTTAAGTTGCTGGTTCAGTCATTTATACATCCAGCTCCAAAGAAAGGAGCCCTGGTCAGGAACAGGAAGATATTGGATTCACCCAGCCAAACTCTCTGCCCTTGGCTTACACAGATCAAAACATTAACCATACTAGGAAAACAAGATTATTAACTCACAGGGAGCACTTGCACGGCCTGTTGAAGCTTCCTTTGCAAAAAGTACTGATGCAGTCCCTGCTGTATTGTGTTAGGCACTCAAATACTTCAACATAATGTTTATTTTCCATACCAGTACTGTGTCCTTCCCAAATGCATTTAAATAAAGGTCCTTTCTGTAACTTCTCGTTTCAGGTACAATACTTGTGGCTTTTATATGGGATGAAATCTTCCCTCGGATATCTTGAGACATCAAATCCTGAAATTTGGGAGCAGTACATTAAAAAATATTTTCAACATCTGCAGACATAAAGCTTTCAGAGAGCTGTTGACAAACTTCCGTGCCATCTTTATGCTGTATTTTCAGATTTCATGTTTGAAATATTTGAGTTACCACTTTGTATTCAAATAATAATTTTGTAATTGCATATTGGGATTTTGGGAAAATCTGCCACCATTTTCAATTAAGCCATATGAATATGAAAGACTGTTAAAACACAAACTTTGTCACTTTAGCCATAAGTGCCATTTGCTGACCTTTATTAGCATGCAAAACTCATTTTAGAGAAATACCCCGTCCTTTCAAGGTTTGATTTTATTGGATTTCTTCCCATTGAAGGCACCTGCAAAAAGGGAGCTGAAGATTTCTCATATTGACATCATCATATTCCTACTTGCCATATACCTACCTCTGAGAGGAAGAAAGGCTACACTACTCCCTAGAAGAGCCTCCACAGCTCTGTTCTGGAGGCACCCTACACCAAAATTAAAAGTCTTTATGACCAACATTGTTTTAATAATACCTGAGTGCAGGTAAGTAACCCCTCACTTCCTTCCAGGAAGGCTCTGTCCCATTGAGATTGTTGAATGTTTACCTTGGTTGGAAAAAGCAGTAATAAAATACCATAAAATTCTGTAGACACACACATCAAATGGCATTTTAGGCAAAACCCTCCATTTTTTATCAGCAGTTACTGCTGCCTCTTCACATAGACACAGTATATAGGGATGAATCATGCAGTACTCAATTTGTCCTTGATTCTATGTAGCTCTTAACAACTTCTTTAAAAAACAAATGAATCTGCAATGCAGGAGAATTTATAACAGAGATAAAAACTACAGGAAAGCTACATACACAAGCATGCCCTTTATAGCCTCAGCTGAGGGAAACACCTGATGGGTACCACCCTGTTTCTAGCATGAGGTTTCTTCTTCTGGCTGCAGCTTAATTTTTAAATGCGCCAAAATATATTTCTTAAATTTAAGAGTAAATTCAGTTTTTCTTTTTATGGTTACTTGGTTTCAAAGGAGAGATGGTTAACATTCTACAAAGATCTCAGTATCATGTCCCTCCCCTCATCATCCAAGTCACCTTACAAACCATATTTTAAGAGAAAGGCAATCAGATAAGGGGTTTTTCACAGTAAAGTGATGAAGTCTTTAACAGCTACTATTATCAGCTATCTTTTTTGCCAGAGTTTGGGAAGTAAATATTTCCATGTAATTTCTTCCTTGTTGCAATAAAATCTTTTCTCGTTTTATTTTTCCAAGGTACCTATAAGATTGCAAAAAAATTAAATCAGCTGTATGAATGTGCTTTACGTACAAGAGTCCTACCCATGGCCCTGTATGCAGTTATTAATAATAAAAAAAATTAGCCTGCTAATATGCTGAAGAGAGCTAGAACTGCTGGGTTATCATTCAGCAGCTCTTCGACCATAGTGTGAGTAGATCTACCAAAGGAAACTTGTCGTTTTTAAAACTCTCCATGGCAAGGACCACACACCAGCACACTGAGCCTCAAAAGATGTGATCCTCTGAAAAAATACATATTTTTATACCTTATTCTATTTCTAAAACAGATCCTTTTGGGGGTTTCTAACTCCCCTTTCTTGCTTTATTGCTTTTTATCTCGTTTACCTATTTTTAAAGTGATCTGTACCTCATCATTTTTTCCCCCCACTTTTTCACCTTATTTCTTATGGAAACAAGTCTTTCAAAATCCACACGATTTGATGTCTCCTCTGAGCCCATGGGGACCGCAGGATAAAGGTCTCAAAAATAAACCAAGAAGAGCATAAAAATAGACAAAAAAAAGAGAGAAAGCAGATATACAAACCTCCAGGCAGCCAAGATTTAGATTAGATTAGAGGGCCTACTTCCACATCATTTTTGATGGCCTGCAAAAGCGAAGTCCATAAAATGAAGAGGTCAGATCAGATCTGACTTCTCTATGTCTACCTTGTTTATTTTGGCACAACATATAGTGTGAAAGAAATTGGCATAAATCTGGATGATTAATAAGGAGTTAATATTCATAGGCACTAGAATATATTTTGTTTAAAAAATATCACTAGGAATTAGACAAGCCTTAAATTGACTGAATTAATGCAAAACAAAAGTAAAACAACAAAAGTACCTGAAATAATGAAAAATAAACCTAAGCTAGGAACTGAAGAATTTAACTGCTTTTGGTAGTGCAGGAAAAAAGGAGTATTTTACACTTGAGGTAATGAATGCTTACGAAGTCCAGAACACTTACACACAGCCTAAATACGAAGTTTTATTGAAAATAAAACTTGTCAATCGACACAAGCCACTTCTCAATGCTACCTGCAGCATTCATCCAAGCTTGTTTCCACATCACCTCAATTAATCTTGTTCTGTTGATTTGATTGGAAGCATTACAAGATGTCTGCTCCTGGAGCTCCACATTAGTCCAACACAAATTCTTCTGGATGTAGTGAGAGTGCCGAGAAGAGCTGTGAACAATCCAGCTGCCCTGGAGTTAACTTTGCCCATTTGCTAGGGTATGTAAAGGTCTGCAGTTTTATGTGGAAAACAACAGAAACACCACATTCCAACTCAGATTTACACACACTAAGGAAACCCCACCAGTCTGCTTCAATAGTGAACGGTGACTTAGAATTCAATGAGCCTTTGGCCTCAGTTATGGTGCCGGTAAGAGTTTTACCCGTCCCAAAATCTCACCATGCCAAGATTCTCCCAACGCCAGTGCAAAAATCAACTCTGTATCCTCCTTTGTAACTCTGAATCCCTAACAAAAACACGAACACACTCATGAATGTGTTTGCATGTATACAAAGGGGCTAGTAAAGACATTCCTGTAGAATGTCTTGTTGCATAACATGCTGAATACCTCATTTATTCAGTGGTTCACAGCACTGTTAAGACATCCCTAATTTGACTCACATTCCTCACAAATATTCAACAAAGAGTGGTTGTAATTATCATGTACCTTGGAACCCAATCACATCCTCATGTGTAAGCAGAGTGTAGGGCCAGTAAACTGTTCATATACCAATACCTCACCCCTGCCCGTCCCCCCAAAAAATCACAGGTCAACTTCAAAGCCAAAGAAAATGGAGGTAGTTTGGTCCAGACTTTCATTTCAATACTGGGGGAAGAGGAACAACCTGAATTTGCTGATATTCCCCAATGGCAAAATCACCACCCCGCAGGGAGACCAAACAGGAAAAGCTCCAGCAGAACCATCATCTTGGCAAACTAAAGCTGGATCCCTAAGTTTGGGATGTGTCTGACTAACTCTGTCACAGGCATACTCTGCAAATGCTCTGCCCTTTTATCCTCACATCCAGGTAAATGATGAAAATAGCTTCACTGACGATTTTTTTTTTCCCAGAAGAGAGTTCTGAAACTCAAGGACTCAAGCTACTTGCTGAAGTAAAGGAGGGAGAACTGCAACAGTGAGCTGGTTGTGAGATACAAAAATCTTAGTTTATTTAACAATGTTAACATTTAATACAAAGACACAAAACAGTTCTCTTTGTCCGGACCTTACAGACTTTATTCCATCTCCTCTACCACCTAAGCTCAGCTTTCAGAGAAATGAAAGGGATAGCACTGAAATGATAAAGCCAGTTACTTGAGGGGGTTTTAATTTAGCTTTTCTTTCAATCCTTGGCCAATCCTAATTCCTTTTAGTCGTAACATTTTTCCCATTTCTACTCCACAGAGTCAATGACAGGTAAAAAAATACGGAAAATTCTAGGACTATCTAAAATCCTGTTCTACTTACAGTTTTATTTCTGAAGTCCTAGAATTCCTACAAAGGCTTCTTTAAAAAGGCCAGAGAGTTTGGTCAGAGTGACTGTGGCTGCCCCATCCCTGGAAGTGTTCACAGCCAGGTTATGATGGGGTCCTGAGCAACCTGATCTACTCAATGGCATCCATGCCCATGGCAGGTGGGGTTGGAACCAGATCTTTACAGTCTGTTCCTACCCAAGTCATTCTGTGATTCCATGAAATGACCCCTGATTAGCCCCATTCAAGTGTTAGATGCAAGAGGTTTTATTGTTTTTGTTTATTTTATTTTTTTTTTAAATAACCCCGTAGTGGTCACAAATGTCAAACCCTGTTTTAAACATCTCTACAAGCATTTATAGACCTAGCTGTCTAAACTTAGGTCATTAAAAGAAAGGTTAACTCCCGATAGTCACTGCAATGCCTTCGGTTTTACAGCTTGTTCTGGAAGTGCCACAAGAGGAATCTGAAAGACACAAGACACCCAGTTTACATAATTGGCATTAAAACAAAAGGCTATTAAGCACCACAGAGCAGCAGCTATCTGTTGATTGCAGTCAGAGGACAGCACTTTACTACAAGCCTGTGAATTTTCAGAAGGGCTGAGCACCTTTGCCTTTGGCAGCAGCTCTAACTCGGGTCAGCTAAGGACAGCATGTGCTCACAGCAGGCACCAGGCTGTCCTGGCAGACCCCGCTGCACCCACACTCAGACACACCAGTTGCTTCAGAACAATTACTGCAGCCTCGTGATGCCACAGACAAAACACCACTTATTGCAGGAACACTGGAAATGTCCTGCACCAACTGCCAGCAAGTCTTCCAGGAGCTTCAGCAGGAGCCTGTCACATCTCATTTGGGCGGTGTGCAACATGAGCATCACACAAGGGCATTGTTTGGGAGGCAGGGCAGCACTGCTCTCCAAGGGATCACCAACAAGATGTTCCTCTAGATCATTTTGCAGTTCAGGAGGTTAAAAGAGCCAAGCTGCTCCAGGGAGTACCCACAAGATCACAGCATGCTCCCTCTCCACCCCTACATACAGAGTGTAGAGCCAAGCCACCCTCTGAGCAGGGCAATTAGCACAGACCTCCAAAAGCTGTCCTTGTCACTTTCTACCTTCAGTTCCTTATTGCTGCCTTAGATCCTAGATTCCTAAACCTCCTTAAATTACATTCACACACTCAGGCAGTGGTTACTCTAAAAAGGGCCATCCCAAACTGCTACCTGGAGAGATGTCAATGCAGCACCTGACACTGCATGTGCAGGTCACTTGATCTGCTCTGACAGGGATCAGTCCCTCAGCTGGGATCAGCACAAGCAGAAGCACAGGAGGAAATCCTCTCCAGTCCCCTCTCACAGCATTCATCTCCTACAGCCACATTCTGTACCATGGAAGGCAGACTAATAATTCAACTAACAATGCTACTTACGTGTATTTTGCCCTTTTCTAGAAGAACAGTCTACAACACTTCCACCAGCACTTTCAGGCTTCTTAGACATCTGCTATCAGCTACTAACACTCCTTAATCCAGTTAAATTTTAACCAGGATAATAGATAAAGCAGTCAAATTTGAAGATTTCAATAGCACCATTTTTTCTTTATAAACCATCGACCAAAGTAATCTTAGAGATAGAGTCATCAGAGCCTAAATTTCCATTCACTTACTGACACTCCTGATCTATAGCTAAAGGCTTTTCTCTGATTTTTAAGTGTGTCCTTTACCAAACTGGAGGACTATCCAATGGCAGGACAACCAGTATATAGACTTTTTTTTTAAGAACTCCTCTCTGTTCTGCAAAGCCCTTTACAGGGTAGAAATGCAACTACAGAATTCTGAGCTCTTACACCAGACAACAAACCCAGTTCAGGAGCAGTGGCGGTAGTGGATGTCAGTAAGAGAACACAAGGCTACTCTGAGACTTTCAGAATTCTTCAATCAGCTGCAAGGCTGACCTGTCTTCCAGCCAGCCACATCCAGCAAGTTGCCTCTGCTGTAATGGTTTATGCCAATAGGCATTTTGGCACAGATCATTAAACATCCTTCTATATTTGTGATAACTACAGCTCCCTTTTCCTTCTTTTATATCACCGTGATCCTGATATCATGAGACACTTCCTGTAGGATCCCATACACTACACAAATTACAGAGAGGGAAGGCTCTGGAAAACACTAATGTGAGAATTCAGAAGAACTTACAGCAGCACCTGTCCTCCTCAGTGATCAACTTCGGCATCTTCAAACTGCCCAGCAACTACTGGTGCTATGTCCACCTCCATCCCATCTGAAAAAAACAGCCGGTGCTCCGTAAACAAGCGGATGAGGGATGAAGTTTTCATGGGAAAGAGAGCGGATGCCCTCTGCTGACAGGAGGTGGCCACGACAGAAAACCCCCTCACTGAACTTCTGAAAGCAGCCTAAGGAAACACGGATGAGCTCACAATTTCTGGGTTTGCTCCAGCACTGTGGGTCAGTCATTTAAAGGTGCCACCGCTTCCTACAACCTCACCTCACCCTGTCTTATTAAAGGACTTAAACACTGGATTTTAACTATTTCATGTTTTAAATGAAGTTTAGGTGTAACAAATTTCATGATTCCTTTGAATAATTTTATTCTAGCAGAAAAAGGCTTCAATCCTTTCTGAAACAATCCTTGAAAAGAAAGACTGTCCTATGCTACAATGTCAAAAAATAAAATAACTATGTAACTGAGCAGCCCTTGGGGATATTTATAATTGCAGCAAACCAAGCAGCAGCACCATAGCAAATAAGATTAGGAAAGTAAACAAAACTGATGAAGATGACTCTGAGACACGTGACAGACTTGCTGTTCTGCAAAATTTATATTCATTTCTGAAATCTTGGGATTCAGAAACCTGACTAAATTTTCAAACAATGGGAACTACTGAAAGAGGAGTCTATCACCTATGGTTGTCTTTACATAAATTCATTCAAAATTGCAGAACAAAGAAAGCCTGAAAACAACTGACAAAAGAAATAAGATTAAAAGCCTCTCCCTGTGGATGAGAACAAATTAGTTATTATTTTCTAGAGATCCACAACTGCTGCATCATTTTATATCTTTCAAAAACATGAGGGCAGAAAAAAGCACTGCAATTTAAATATAAAAAAAGAAGTAATGCTACTAAACTACTTCCCTATTCTTCTCCCAGATAATATATTGCTCTAGTGAAAACAGCGTACAGAAAAGACAGTCTGAGTAATCATGTGTTTTTCCCCCCACAAAAAAGAAATTTTACTCCTTAAATACACACTTGAAGGATCAATAGAATTAAGAGACAGCATCCTTCAGAAAAATAATCTTTTTTAATAAATCTGTTTCAGTGTGTTTGAATGATTTAGAATTCACCCTGAACTCTGTTAAGAGAACTGTTATAATTTAGGGTATCAGAACAAAAACCCCAAAATCAAAACCCAAATAAAAACTACAACTCATTTAGAGTAGAAACTGCTTCCTAACCCTGGTGTAGACTGGTAAGTTTAATTTTTTTTTTTTTTTAATCCTAAATACACTTCACTTTACCACTGTTCCAGGACATCATACTAGGAATAATCAAGTGTTCTTAACACTGAAGGGCTCCCTCTCTAACAGAGCAGCCCTCAACCCAGAGCAGGCAACTTGGTGCCCACAGGGCCACAGGCACGTGGGTGACCCTGCACCTTCTGCCACAAGGTGTCACCCACAGCATTGCACGTGCTCCATCCTGGTTTATGGATCAGCCAAACTGGAGAACCACCACTTTCATACCACTGAGCCACAGGGTGCTTTGGGCTGGAATGGACCTTGCAGCCACATGCAGGGACACCTCCCACTAGACCAGGTTGCTCAAAGCCCCATCCAACCTAGTCTTGAACAGTTCCAGAGATGGGGCATCCACAGCTTCTCTGGGCAAGGGGCTCACCACCCCCATGGTGAGCACCTTGCCCAGAGGCAAAAATATCTACTTTTATCATGTGAGTCTCACCTCCTTTGGTTTGAAGCCATTCCCCCATTGTCCTACAGCAACTGGCCTTACAAAAAAGTCTGTTCCCATCTTTAAGTACTGAAGGACCTCAGTAAGGTCTCCCCAGAGCCTTCTTTTCTTCAGGCTGAACAATCCCAACTCTCTCAGCCTGTCTCCACAGCACAGGTACTCCAGACTCCTGATCATCTTCACGACCTTCTCTGGACCCACTCCAGTAGGTCCATATCCTGTTATGCTGAGGACCCCAGAGCTGGATGCAGCACTCCAGGGGGTCTCACCAGAGTAGAGCAGAAGGGCAGATTCTCCTCTCTTGCCCTGCTGGCCACGCTGCTTTGGGTACAGCCTAGGACATGACTGGTGCTCTGGGCTGCGAGTGCTCATTGCCAGGTTATGTCCAATTCTTCATCCACCAGCACCCCCAAGTCCTTTTTGGCAGGGCTGCTCTTAATCCCTTCATCTCCCAGTCTGTGTTGATACTGGGAGCTGCCCCAACCCAGGTGCAGCACTTGGCCTTGTTGAACCTCATGAAGTTCCCATGGACGCACTCCTCAGGTTTGTCCAGGACCCTATGGATGGCATCCCACCCTTCCAGTGTCAACCACACCCCTCAGCTTGGTGCCATTTGCAAACTTGTTGGGGGTGCCCTCGGTCCCACTGGCTGTGTCACTGATGAAGACAAATTATTTAGTAAAACAAAAGCATGTCTTACCTTCAAACTCCCTTATGGAGTCCTCTGTTCTCACTCCAGCCATGTTGTACTGGGTGCTGACAGACTGGGCTAACATCCCTTCTAACCTCTCCAGCGTGGCCTGGCCTTCCGCAGTTAAATGTGACAATCCCTCTTCGTATGTGTAAAAGCTCGGGATGTCACCTTGTTCCAGCTCTGCAAAAACAAGTTTATGTTTAGCAGACCTAAGTTTAGGAGCCAGAAACATGCAGAGGTGGAGGAACAGGAGCAGCTGGGCAACTTATGCTCAGATTAACTGACTGAGATTAAAAAGCTGCTTACATCAGGTACAGAATACACACAGCAATGTGAACTGACCACACAGCAGAACGGGCACTGAACCTGGGCTAGCACAGCCACTGGGAACAGGAAAGGCTGCTCTTTGTGCCTGTGGGCTTTGGAGAGCCAGAACAATGCTTTAGCTGAACTCCTGCCATTTGCAACAGCTAAACTACAGGTTTTCTGCAGATTTACGGATTTCTGTACTGTGCCAGTGACAAAAGGGATGTTTAGGCAAGATGAGTAATAAACACTTATGACAGACACCAGAAATCCAAGAGCTGGCAGGTATTGCAAAAGAAGGAACTGTTACCAACCGCGGGCCTCGACATCGTACTCGTCCCCTTCGTAATCGTTGTCCGAGTCCGAGTCCTCGGGGTCGGGGTGCAGGGCCTGGCACTCACACATGGCTGAGAACATGGCTTCCACTGCAGGGACACAAGGGAACACAAACCTCCACCAACACCCCAGAGCAACAGGCAAGACACCCGCTCCCAGTGATCAGAGGGAGTCAGAATACCCCTTTAGCAGAACCACAGCTGAATTTGTATTTGAGAACATCATCCAACAAGCCAGAAGCCACGTAAGGAAGAAATCAGGTTTCAGAGATCCAGCCTGGTGCTTTAGCCTCTTACACAGCACTTCTGCATTATTTCACTGATGATAAAGGCTTATCTCTGGCCAATTCTGTCTGTGGTTACCTACTGCAGGAATCCTTGCAGCATCTCATCCATCAGATTCCTAACAGTTGAATCCAACTGTAAGCTCCACACCAGACAGGATATGACAGCTTTCCAGTGGTAGTGTCAGGGCATTAACGTGTTTCTAATGAAATTGTCATTGACTCAAATATCACTGAATTTCTAATTAAAAAGACATTTCCCATAAATATGCTCTGCAAATGTATGTAAGTGAGATTATCCATGTTGTGTATTTAAACTGAATGGTTTCTGTTTTAAAGCACTGGAATTTCCCTAGAGCAGCAGCTGCCTGAAGGAATCCATTTTCAAGTCGGATAAAACAATGTGCTTTGTTCTTTCCAGCACACAGGAATCAAGCCACGAGAGAAGGACACTGAAGGATGGTGGTATTTACATCTCTACACCCAAGTGTCCTCCACATATAACCAGGACTTCAAAGTAAAACACAATTCCCATTCGCACTCACAGGCTGATTTGTCACCAGGCACGAATCTGAATTCTGCAATCGGTTCAATGTCATCATCATCGCTGTCCTCCTCCTCCCCTTCAGTCATGGGAGCCTCTTTTGTCTCCTCTTTAAGAAATTGAAAGATTTAGAAGAAACATGTTGATTTTGGGGAAAAAAAAGGTTACATTTCTTTATTCTTTCAGGAACGCACACATAATCAAATTAGAAACAACCTAAGAGAGGCACAAAACCTCCACTGTTCTCCCAAAAAGCCCATGAGATTCCAAGACCCACATGGATATATAAGGCCCTCTCATAGCACCTCAACAACACTTGCAACACACGTGAAAACTTCTCTGTTTATAACTTAAGGAGTAAAGATTTCAGTACTAGTCACACAATGTATGCAAGTATTTCAGGAAAACTGCCTGATTCTTATTAAAAACAACAGTGCTCAAGCCCCCCCAGTTCACAATTGTTATCATTTTTTAAATCACATGGATTTTTTTATGGATCCTTAACATCACTGTCACAAAATCAGCTAGCTTCCAGTGTGGCCCCTCACGGGGGACTCTGACATGTGCAGAGGATCTCTGCCCCATTTCCAGCATTCCTAGTCAGCCAGCGAGATGGCAGAAGCACAAAGTGTGCCCAAAATCAGTGACAACAGCGGTGCTTCCTGAGTTCTGTACGCCATGTACATGAATAAATAAGGATCAGTGTGGTGTTTTATTTTCTGTGAATAAAAACCCCACAAAAATGGCTGCAGTTCCTCACTTTGGGGCTGGGGACACTGCACTGACAGCCTCAGAAGCACACAATTATTTTCTACAGGAGAAGAGGCTGTTCCACTGAGCGTGGTTTTTATCACACACAAAACTGGCACCACCAAGAATATGAAGATGCCAAGAAGCTGCCAGCCAGCTGCCCCAAAAGTGAAGTGTGCAGGGATCCCAGCTCTTTTCCAGCTGACACCCGCGGGCACAGCTTGCCACTGCTGAGTCCAGCTCTTTATTTTCAATGCAGTCAAACCTCTGAGTGCCTTTTGCTAAAAAAGGGGTGAGGACAAGGCACAAACACGCAGAGAGCACATGCAAAACTTTCAGAGGAAGAACACAATGTACCCTGCACAACTGAGAATGAAGACTCCTGAAGCCAACTAAGTGGAAAGGCTTAACACTATTCTGCAGTTAAAATTGCAGGCCAGGGCTAGACTTTGAAAAGTAAAACCTATCTGCTGTGGAAGATTTACTGTAGGCAGAGTTAATACACTAAAAGATACTCACAAAAAATACCCATAAAAAATCAGTTTATTAAGGATTGCTAGATAAAGGCCTTCACAGGATATCCATATTTTCAAATGCCATAATCAGAATGAATTAAAAGCTACAAACAGCATTTTTCTTCAGACGAGGCTCTTTTTACTTTGAAATAACCACAGTTAAAGGAAAACAAGGAAGAAGAACCAAGAGGCATATGCAAATGTCCTCTTATTATTTGTAGTGGTACACTGTCACTGAACATTAGTAACATAAAAGAAGGAAATAATGAAGAACACTAATAGCTTAAAAGCATCTCCACCTCCTCAGAGTCTTGTCATTACTTTCTGGATACATTAAAAAAAAAATAAATACCAGATTTTAACCTTTAGCTCTGATGACCAGTAGGCATGAAGGGGAAAAGGAGACCTGCTCAAGACCTGACACTCATTTAATCTTCAATTGCAATGGCAATTTTTGACACACTTAAAATATTAACAGGTCTGCCAGAAGAAAAATATTAATATATATATATATAAAAATACAATACAAACAATGAAACAGAAAGCTTGCTTTCTCTACATCAAAGCAAGAATGGTCAAAAAGGTGGGTTTTGTGGGCCATCTACAAAGATTCATTAAAGCCTGGTAACATGACCTATTGCCTTTTCTTGTTTGTATTTAACCAAGCTGTGGGAGAAAATGAATGAAAAGTTCCCTGGCTGTGAAACAGCAGGAATTCATCAAGCCTGGAGAGGGCAGCAACATTAACATAAATTCAATAAAGAAAAAAATGCACTCAAGATGGAACCACAGGGAGACTGGCAGAGGAACTAAACTGTTTAAAACAGCGCAAGAGGGCAGAGATTCTCAACAGCTTCAGTGTACACAGCCACAAGCTGAGTGCAGAACTGTAAAGAAGTGACTCCAAACAAATGCTAAGCTGTGCTCCTACAATAACCATCCTTCAGGAAAATAAAAAAATAAAAAGAAAACACAAGCATTTATTTAAAATCAACATTTCCTCCTTCTCAGGAGGTAATCCTGTCCCTCAGGACTGCGTGGGAGCAGCAAGCAACACTCCTTACCCTCAAACTTGGCATTCACCATGACATACAAGTGATCCCTTGGGAAGGCGCTCAGGTCCCTGGAGACGGCGTGTAAACTTATGGTGGGGTAATCCAAGGAGAAGCCAACTCCAGAGTTTTCCAGCCAAGACAGGCGACTGACGAGGGAGGAAAAAAAGAAGAGACAAGTTAGAAACTAACAGAGGAATCCACGGTACCTGATTCAAGCCTGCAGAAAAGCAAACCAACCCCCAAAAGTGAGTAATTGTGGACAGGGCACTTAGCCCACCCTGCAGGCATACGTGGTCCTGGACCTGCCTGAATAGGAATTTGCAACAGCATTAACTGATGGCTGAGGTAAAAGACACCTTTGCCTAAAGAATGTGAAGCTAAGAACCCTAAACGCATCACAGCTTTATCACATTTGCACTAAATGCTGAACTTCCCTCCCTGCCTCTCCATTTTCTCCTCCCTGCAGATATCTACCATTCCAAAGACAACTATAGAGGTTCCACAGTGTGATTTGTAACTCAAGCTATTAAATGTGGTTTTCCAAGACAAAGAGGACTCTGAAAGGCAAGTCAGTGTCATAATTCCTAGAAGATTCTAGATCTGATGTGGGTACAGCCTGTATGTAGAAAAACAGCCAGTTCTGTGATCAGCAGAGCCAGGTTATTGGTATTCCTCCACTCACAACTTATGTGCTATAGACTCTGCTTTCCCCACTTTCACTGTCATCCCTAACCACAGCAAGAGACAGCACAGGTTGTCACCACCAGGATGCTGCCTCCTTCATATCAGAACAATCAACATCTTCCTAGACACTGAGAAATCAAACTCAAAGTAGATTTGGGTGCCTGTAATCAATGATGACACACAGCGATCAGAAATACTCAGGGCCAGAAAGCAAGACCTCCATCATGTGCAAAACTCAGCATTCACAAGCTTTTGTGGCAGGACAAAACCAACGGAAAGGTCACAGAAGTTTCCTTGCCTTGGAAAATCTGGCTGAAAGCAAGAGCTAAGGCAGTGGGAGCAAGGAATTTATTTCCTAGCCTCAACTCTCCAGTCCTTAATATTTACAGCTGCTGGAGAGTCAGTACATGCATGAAGAGCCAGACTGTGCTCCTGGATGCCCCATTCTCCCACAGCACTCCTGCAAACACTGGTGTTTTCTGTTCATCCCAACAAGTGACTCTGGTGAAAGCTCTGTGATGCACTTGAAACATGTGGAGAGGAAGCTGGCAGACCTGTAGGTGCCTCATACAAAAGTCTACTGAAAGCAACTTACAAGGAGACTCAACATTACATGTCCTCAGAGCAAATACCCCACAAACAGAAGTCCTGGTAGTTGTAACCAAACTAAATAAAACAGTGAACAAAATTCCAGAGAGGTTCCTCTCCAACACACCACTAACAAGCTCAGGAGGAGCAAAAGCTCCTCTGACAATATTGGCCATTTCATAAAAGTCTCCTAGTCTGAGGTTTTTAAAAGACAATTCACTCCTCAGTGCACATTTTAAATTATGTTTTTGTTCCAACAGTGCTCTTCAATTGCAGAACATATTATGAGTACTTCTCCACGTTTAAAGAAAACTACATTGTTTTAATCATCAACCTGTTTCCCTGAGCTATACAATGCAGGCAGAATTGAAAGGAGACCATAAAGAGCTCAGATAACATCTTCCAGAATAATCAGACTGATTTCTGCCTAGTAAGAGCAGTCTCCACATGATTAATGCAACATGAAAGAGTTCACAGAACCAGAGTGGTTATTAACAGCAGAAACCCAACAGTCCCGTCTACTCCCCTGTCAAAAGAGGAGAGCTGTCATGGTTTTAATTATAGAATGTTTTGGGTTGGAAAAGACTGAAAGATCATCTAGCTCCAATCCAGTACCTTGGGCAGGGAGACCTTTCCACTACACCAGGATGCTCAGAGCCCCAGCCAACCCGGCCTTGAACACTACCAGGGATGGGCAGCCACAGCTTCTCTGGGCAACCTGCACCAGGGTCTCACTCTGCTCACAGTACAGAATTTTCTCCTAATTACCAATCTAATGCTCTTTCTCAGTTTGAAGTCATTCCTCCTTGCCCTACCACTACAGTTCCTGTCAAAGCCCCTCTCTGGCTTCCCTGCATGCCCCTTCTGATACTGGGAGGTTGCCATGAGATCTCCACACAACTTTCTCTTCTCTAGTCTGAACAACCCCAACCTTCTCAGCAAGTCTTTGCAGCAGAGGTGCTCCAGTCCCCTTACCAGCTTTGTGGTGGCTGGTGGACTTACTCCAAGATTTCCAGGTCCTTCTATTTTAGGGATTCCAGAGCTGGATACAGCACTGCAGGTGGGGTCCCACAAAAGCAGTGGGGCAGAATTTCCTCTCTTGACCAGCTGGCGCTGGGCTGCAAGCGCACATTTCTCTATCACGCTGAGTTTTACGGAACGGTTTGGGTGGGAAGGAACCTTACAGCTTTCTCGTTCCAAGCTCCTGCCGTGGGCAGGGACACCTCCCACTAGACCAGACTGCTCCAAGTCCCAGCCAGCCGGGTCCCTGGGGGCAGGGACACCTCCCACCTGGGAGCAACGGGACGCCCCGCAGAGCGTCAGAGCTCTGAGCGCTTCCCCCACATCACGGCCCCTTCGCCCGAACCGCCCGTCCCGGGCCCCTCAGGCCGTCCTGGGCAGCCTCCGAGGGGGTCCCAGCCCCGCGTGTCCCCCGCACCTCTCGGCGATGTAGAGGGTGCCGGTGCCCAGGCTGCGCCCCGCCAGCAGCGCCTCCGTGTCCGGCTGCTGGTGGCGGACGCCGTCGGCCGGCGGCGGGAAGCGCTTGAGGAAGCTCATGGCGCCGCCGCCGCCTCCCTGCTCCACCATCGCGGCCGCCGGAAGCGGAACGCGCCGCTCTGTGATGCGATTCCGCCCGGGATGAGGTGTCACCGCCCCGGGACGCGGTGTCGCCGCCCCGCTCTCGTTCCGCGGGGCCCGGCGCGGCTCCGCAGGACTGCGCTCCGAGTGCCGCGAGTGCCGCGAGTGCCGCGGGCGGGGTCCGAGTTAAGCGGTCTTTGTCTGGAAAAGAGGAGCAAAGGGGATCGCTGAGGGCTGGAACACCTCTGCTGAGGGGACGGGCTGAGAGCTGCTCTCCGAAGAGAAGGCTCCGGGGAGACCTTACAGCCCCTTCCAGTACCTAAAAAGGGATACAAGCGAGCTGGAGAGGGGCTTTGGACAAGGACATGGAAGGACAGAACAAGGGGAAAAGGCTTCAAGTTGACAGAGGGCAGAGTGAGATTAGATATTGGGAAGGAATTCTTCCCTGTGAGGGTGGCGAGGCGCTTGGCACAGGCTGCCCAGGGAAGTTGTGGCTGCCCCATCCCTGGAAGTGTTCAAGGCCAGGTTGGATGTGGCTCTGAGCAATCTGGTCTTGTGGAAGGTGTCCCTGTCCATGGCAGGAGGTTTGGAAGAAGATGGTTTGGAACACGTCTTTAATGTCCCTCCCAACCCGAAACATTCAGATTCCATAACTGACAGTACCAAGAGCAGTCACAGAACCATTGAATATCCTGAATTGGAAGGGACCCACAATGATCATCAAGTGCATCTCCCAGCCCTCCCAGGACAGACAAGAATCACACCTTGTGCTTGACAGTGTTGTCCAAATGCTTCTTGATCTCTGCCGTATCTATTTTAGCCTGTAAGTCTTGTTGGACAGGTGATGGGGGAAAGACAAATACAGTGGCTTCTCAATTACCATTACTGGATGCTGGAAGGGGAATTTCTGGTGGGTGACCAACACCCAATGTCTCATAAATACACACAAAGAAAATCACAAGTACCTGAATTGCTTAAAGCGTTTCCAGTTGATTTCCCCCAGCAGTGATGAAGGTGAGGTCAGGAGCCCGACACTACTGCAGTACCTGGTGAGCAGGGGGTGTCTCAGGAGAGCTCATTGCAGGGATGGGAGATCTGCCACCCCCTCACAAGCACTGCCCTGCTTCTTCCCCCAGATTTACACCACTTCTCTTGCTACTGCAGTGAGAAACGGATTACTGATGCATCAGTGAAGTACATCTCTGTCAGGGGATACTTCTCTTAACACCATCAGTGAGACAGCATCACTGCAAACATCCCTTCTCCCTGACTTGTCTGGATGGCAAATGCTCCTGCCACAGCAACATACCAAAAGCTCGTGCAAGTTTAGCTTGTCATGTGTGTTAACTTTCCCTTTTATCAGTTTAAATTTACTTTTTAGGAGTCATTTACCTACCTGTGTGCATATGCAGGGTCTCACAAGCATGAACCAATTATTGACAAGATTAGGTCTTCATCTTTCCTTTCTCTGGAGTTTCCTAGCTACAGTCTTGGATAGCAAAGAGCAGAACATGACATGGTTCTCTTAGTCTGAGCTATTAACAAGGCTTTGGAAAGCTTCTAAACCATGCCTACCCATTTTGGATTTTAATTACGTGAATAAGAATGCAAATAATTGTTACTCATACAAATAATCACCTAGACTGAAATGAAAGCAAATTCCATAAGGAAATTATATTTAAACACTGCTGGAATAGCTTGGGAAAAAAAACCAAAAAAACAACAGAGGCAACAGGAGATGAGGAAAAGGGAATTTCTCAAGTTTGCCACACCAAGTGGTCAACTGGAAACAAAAAATTGCAGTTCAAGAACATAGATGAAACTATGGCAGCTGGTGGGAAGAGATCCGAATACATGGAAATATCATTCACTACACTTAGTGTAGTGAATAAAGCACTGGTCCTGTTCATGTCCACCCCCTTACCTACTGTGGCTGTCATATCAGCCACAGAGGGTTCTCACCACCTTTGTAGTTAACTCCACACAACTTTAGGTCATTATAAATTAAGATTCCTGAGTGGTTGGCGTTGAATTACTCACTGAAGCTGCTGCAGTGGAGTAGTACAGAGTTCATTTCTCCTCCTGCATGCAAATCCAAGTCTTTCTTCGGTGGCATACAACTCTTCCAAAAGAAAACAGGAAAAAGGATAGTTTCAGTCCAGGCAGGAAGTAGGTTTTGAGAATGAGGCATTAAAGGAGAAGAAATCCACATCTTCCTTATTTACACAATCCAGATACTTCACACCGAAGTACTGAGTGCTGCACCTAAGAGAAGCTTAGAGGGGGAAGGCAGATATTGCCTCTAAGTTTGAATGGAACAGAATGGCATTACCTGAAAACTTTTCTTCAGCTGTAAGAAAAGCTTAAGAAGTGAGTTAGGATCCAGCCCCACACTGACATCTGAACACTGGATGTCCAGCACTGGATTCAGTCAACCAGGGCCATGTTCAGAGGCAATGGAGAACAGCAGGTACCTTCACAGGGTTGTCACCTTAGCACAGAAGGCAGGAGTCACCATCCAGGGGAGCTTGTTTCTCTCCACATCACTGCCACCTGCCATAAGGTGGCCAGTTCAGACGTAGATACCCAGAATCTGTTAAAAATGGAAGTGTGAAGTTTTGGTAGTAGATCTGGAGCACAAGGATGGATTTCACAGCAATTTCTCATCACTTAGAGAAACATGCAGCAGCTTGACTGCAGCCACAGACACATTCAAAATAAAAACTGACAGGCTTCAGCTATTCACACAGAGAAGCCACTCTCTTCTTCGATTTGTTTCTTTCTCCCTGACTTCCTCCTGTTAATGTCCCAAAAATATCATCCATGTCCATTGCCTTTGCCATGTGTTAGAACATCTGCTTCTTCAGTGTGTCTCTGCAGACTTCCATTTTTCCCCATTTTTTCCAGGTCTTACACATCTCAGCCTGAATAAATGAACCTGTCAGGAGCAGCATGTGGACACCCCATGGCTGTCTGCTGGCACAGCCCTCCTGGGTAGAGTGCTCGCTACAGCCACACTGGTTTTTGTCAAGTGACTGCAACATCATTACAAGATGAGATATAAAAAGTATATAAAAGATGGAACACACAGGGAAAACCACTGTGACTGCAAAAACAAATCCATCAGGTCTTCCCCACCATCAGCCAGAGCTGCTCAAAGAAAGGAAGGTTTTATCAGTTGAGCTGCTGTAACAAAACCAACATAAAACAGGAGTTGCCCATTCCCATGGCAGGCAGTGGCACCGTCACAGACTGGAACAATACACAGCAGCCATTACTCAGTGCTTGTTCTAAAAACTAATAAAGGTATGTGCATGTGGAATGCCCATTAAAAAGCACTTGTATCTGTAATACACATTATACTTTGTACATCAAGTTATTTCAATTTTTTTTATTATGACAATTTACATGTCATATTTATATGAAAGAAATGACAGTAGATATTATAACAAAACCATTATGAAAGAAAAGTTACACAATTGGGCCTACAAGCTATAAAATGGCTTCAGGCCCAGCTTATACACAAAGAGTTCTGACCAGACTGTAGTGAGAGACAACGCTGAACAATTCATTAACAAAAATATTGGCACCAGCCTTAACATTTTTTCTTACTTCATTTACAAGGAATACAGTATTTAAACAGTTGTGTACTGCAAATCTAAAAACATTAGCTGTTAATAAACTGCAGTTAACCCTTTGAGCACTATGCCACCATGATTTCCATTTAAAAAAATTTTAACGCAGCATGTTTTACATGCACGTGATATTACCAGTGGGAGGGAAAAGACAGTGAAAGCACCACCCAATTTATGTGCAACAAGAATAACACTTCCAGTTTTTTCAAGGTATCTCCCCCCCTTCCCACACACACAGTGTGTGTCCCCTGGGTCCTTTCCCTTTGATATTGTAGCAAGTCATGTTTGAAGAGAGACTGAAAAAACCACGGTTCAGGACTCAAAAAATGTAAGGATTAAACTCTACATAAAGAGCTCAGCTTGTGGAACTTTACCATGTTAATTCTTTAGAGAAAGAAAACAAAAGATGACGGCAGCTGTGGAGACCATTTTTAAGGAACTCAAGGTGTCTTTGCAAACATACAAACAGCACACAGGAGCAAGACAAAACTGTATTTCATGTAAGCATATCTTAAATTTTGAGAGACCTATCTGGCAGGTTTGATCCAGTTCTCAAAAGAATACTGGAGGGTAGGCATCCACATGGGACACTGAGAATCCCCGATGTTTGTCTCATGGACAGCCTCTGTGCCTATATGAGAACTGCCCTGCACCCAGGAATGGTAACTTTACGCGTTTGGGTCAGTCCCATCTGTGCCCTGGCTGCAGCAGGAGAGCTGAAACACGGGCAGGAACTGCATTGGCAACACAGCAGTTTAATGCCAGGTAGGAGGAGGAGGAGCATCCTTTGAGTGAATACAGGGTAGGAATAATGTACTGTACAAGATTTTAGAGTCCACATAACGAGTACAAAATGGAAAACTAAACAAGGCTTACAGCTTTATGATTTGACTTTCTTTTCCACCACTACGTTAAGTGGCAGATCAGTATCTATTAAGGACTTTTATCTGCTGTAACAAACAGTGCACTGGTTACTAGGTCCATCATGTTTTAGCAGACGGACTTTATCCCAGTAGAATAACTTATGTTCTGACAGACTGATCCAAGTTCAGTTGTGTGGGACACACTAAGAGGAACAAACAAGAAAGCAAATTGTGTGAACTTTGTCATCCCTGGAGACAAACATTGTCATAATATTCTACAGACTGATCCTAGTTTTTTCTACATCCACATTGCACTGATGGAGGAACATTACTTATATTCCCTCAAGGAAGGAGACATCAAGCACATTTTCCAGTTACTTTGAAAATCAGGATGAGAAAAGGAGGGTATTGGGATGATTCTCCTAAATGGAGACCTTCCTTTGGAAATCCAGCTTTTAAAGAGCAAGTCACAAGTAGTTTCTAGGCCTGTCCAAGGCCTGTCTTGCAAATGGCATGAGTTTGCATACGCACTATTCCATTCCACTTTCCTCCATCCATTCCCCATCTCCCTGTTATTGGAACAAGCATCCAAACAGCAGGAGCTGTGACTCTGTCTGCACCTGGGGAACCAGTGAGACTGACTATACACAAAGTGCTGCAAAGTGCACAAAGTAAACCAGCCGAACCAACGGAGCCGCGCCGTTGCTCAGCTCTCCTCAGCAACCTTTGGGGTTGTATGGAGCAACAGCAGATCTGCTGGCAGGCACGTGTGCCCCTTAACTGCAATGCTGTCCCCTCTCCTGCTCCTCAGCTCAGGTGTGGGGCACCAGCATTTACAAGATGATAGTCAAAAACCCAAGTTGTAAGACTTGCTTTCAATTGCAGTTGAATCGGAACACTTTACACCACAGATTCAACTGCAAAAACTTACCTACTTTAGAGTGCTTTATTCTTTCCCCCAGAAGCTCTAAGCAAAGAAAAACCCAACTGGATAATTTCTGCTGGGTTTTTTTACTTTCTGCCTTCCATCATTTTAAGTGAGATACAATATCTATGCTGTTTGGGAAGGGGAGGCAGAAGAGATTACCAGCAAATGTGATATTGATCCTGTAAATCCTTACTTCAGACAATATCCTAAATGCTTCTATGGAAGTTTTAAACACTTAAGGACTTACGACATTCTGCTGCCTTATTTCTAGAGATTCCCATACCAAATTCAATGCAATTTTCCCCCCAAAGTTACTGTTTTGCTTGAAGATACTTGATCTTCTACATATATTTATATATATTAAAAGGATTTTATCTATCCACCAAATCAGAAACATACATCCAACGCAAATACATACCTAGGGTACACACTGCACGTCAGAGCCACACTACAAGTCTGTGAATAGTAGTCACTGCACATGTACCAAACCCAATTTTCAAGGCCTACATAAAGCTGTTTTGAATTAGGTGATACAAATCTCTTTGTCAGACCAGTTCTGGAGGCAAGCATTACTGCCATGATTTATTTAAATCACTGGGTACAAAGTGAATTTTAAAAAACAGATGCCGTAAAAATTCCTTGTTTACTTTTCATAAAAGAAGTTTGTAAAAATATGTGATTTGAAATCATTATCTGAAGATTTAGACTAGCTTCCTACTGAAGAAAACTGAAAACCATGATAAAAGCACCTTAAAACAGAGGCAAAAAATGGAGCCCTGACGGTGAAGGATTAAAATCATTAAACAGTTGCAGCATCTGGATACCAGTGTAGTTCAAATAATAGATGTGAAGAGAAATCAGAATAAGTGTACTACTACCATACAATTTTTCTTTTGTGAACATACATCTTTTGCCCCTTGAGCTTCTCAGTGTAAGGTCTCTCACCAAGAGTTCAGACACAGCAATTAGAAAACACAAGTGAACAGAAAGCAGGTCCAACTAAGTCATTAACTCCCATAATATGGAAAGTAACTGAGACATTTAATACAAGAAAATCTTGAAGGTGACACTTCAAAAATTAGCTTTTTAGAAAAAAGTGTCTCCTGTTTCTCTTAAGTGCTGCTAGACCAGAACAACCTTTTCATTAAAAAAAATAATCAGGAAGATGCAATGATTTTATAATGTAATTCAGCATGTACAAAATGAAAGTATCAAAGAGTTGATTGTTCAGCACTGACCTTGCTAACTAAGGGTTGTTGAATGCGATGTCATTTTCCATCTTATATCAAGAATATGCTCAGGTTTATCAGACTCAACAACCAGAAGACAGCAACTGTGGTGAAACCAATCTAGTTGTTAATTCTATCCCCCTTCTGCTTAGATTAACACACCCCATTCATCATGCCAGAGTGGCCCTGCTTGCATGCTTTTTGTCACTCAGTCACAGAAGCCCCACACAAAGAAGCAAACAGCCAGCATTTACCTTGGTGGCACAAAAAAATCCACTCCCCCACTTGATTTATATTTCCTCCTTCCCAGCAGTGCTACTTAAGACTGCACACAGAAATCAGCTTTCTTCCCAATCAGTTACATACAGAAGATCTTGCAGGTAAAAAAGACAAAGCTTTTAGTGACAATCTGTGTGGAATAAACAAGAGGTTGCTGAATAAATGCTCTGCATGTCCAGCCAGTAGTTGTTTGTTCTCATTAAAAATAATCCCTGGCCTGTTTCCCATTTCCCATACAGCTTTAGCTTTAAGCTACACCTGAAGATCACTACTCAAAGACAACTGATCTCACACTGAGCACAGAAAGGCACAAGACTGTAAGGACACCAGGAAGGCGTTTTCACTCTGGAATCACATACACACACTTTAACAGCATGAACCCTGTGTGATAGCTGGCCTCTTGTCAGAAAATGTCATCTTCCCAAATAGGAGATAATACATTTTCCACCAAGCAGAAAGCCCTAAAAATGACAAAAATACCAAGTTTTAAAATGGTATTACTTTCCAGAGCATTTTTTCCAGTCTTTCCTTGCACACCATTCCCACTGATCTAAGGACGAACCCTAGATCCTGTGGGATGAAGCTGTCTCAGGTACCATGGGTGACTTCTAAGAAGACAGAAAAGTTGCTTATAAGAAGAGACCTATAGAAAGTACAGTTTGGTAACAACTGGCCATTTTTAAAACATGGCACTTATGCACTTCTGATGCAAGCTTCAGTGCTCCTATTTTGGTTCCTGGTCTTTCCTGCTTTTAAGTTGCTCTAACTCAGTACTCAATTTTTTTCATGATTGGTATATCCAGAATTGTAACTTTACTGTATTTTCTTACATACACAAGTACGTCCCCTCTAAGTATTTAGCATTTGGAGTTGACCCTACAAGCAAGCATGTTTGATCAGACACTAAAAGGCTCCATCAGGCAGCAAAGGAAAATATGGCACTGCAAAAACAAATGAGGAACCATGAGTTGATGGATGTAAATCGGTTTGCACTGCAAGTATTAAAAATGCTCAGCAGTTACTGTCACGGACAAGTGGAAGCCTTATGTTCTTACTTGTTCTAACACATAAGTATATTAGAATTTAGAAGCACTACATTTCACATCACCTAGGCAAAGAAAAGCACTAGAGTAGCTTAAAACGCTACATAGGCTTTTAAGAACTCATTCTAAGCTTCTGTGGCTCTTCACTACCCTGTTTTAATCATTTAACTGTTAATTGTTAACATCAGTAAGATAGGAAAACATTTAGTCTTTGATGAAATTAAATTGTCATGTAGAGAGTGGTTTCTCTTTGTTTCTAATTACAGGCTTCCTTAGCACAGCAGTTAACAAGCAAGTTCCATCTTTTTGCATCTTTCTGATCCTAGTTTTACAGCATGATATGTGCACTGCTAGAACCCAAAGTAAGAGTCATGGAGTGGTTCTGACAGACCTTGTGGAGAAAGAGGTGGGGAAACAAAACCTAGAATTTAAAGGCCAAAAGGTAGGCAAATTTTGGATCTAGGTTTTCTAGAGAGGTATTTAGTAAAGGCCTAATGCTGGTTTTATTACAAGAAAACAGAAGTGCTTAATGACTGACTAGTAAATACAATATAATGGAAGGGAGTCAGGTGGGGCAGGAAAGGAGAACTCACTCCTCAGTGGCAGCAGCAGTTTTGGTGCATCCATTGCCGGCAATGGACATACACACCAATCAAAAATCCAAATCTCAGAGCAAAAGGATTAACAGATGTGACCTTTTTGGATTTCAATGTTTGGCAGATCTGTTTGAACTGTCTGTGTCCTACATGTACAAATGCTACAGCCTGCAACTTAATCAGAGTAAAGAGAAAACAATGCTCTTCATGTGCTCCATGTTGATTTGGTGGGGTTTTTATTCTTCCATTGTCTTTTTCCCCCCCCTTGAATAAAAGCACATATCACTTTGTGCCTGCTCAAAAGCTGATGAGGTGTCTTGGAATCAAAGCGTTTTCTCTCAGAAACTCTGCCTTCTTGAAATCTCTTGGTCACATGACAGTTATTAAAATGTACTTTAAGAAAATTCTAATGGCCAAAGGCCAACAACTACATTCAAAACCTGCTAATACATCCAGGCAGATAAGTAAAACCAAAACAAAAACACACACAAACCCCAAACAGGAAACCTCCAAAAGGAAAACTGTTCCATTTGTTTACTTCAATTTGAAGTAGATATTAAGGGCATGAATGGACCAGTCATGGTTTATTTGAAAATCCCTCCATCCTCTTATGCACTGTCATTCTGTGGCCAATGCCGTTGGTACAAACACATTTTGTTCAGAATACTCCAACTGGTGATGAAACTCACGTGGCCAGGCAGCGACCGCAGGGTTCTTTTGTCTGTAAAAGTTTGCAGTGCTTACAGACTTACTTGACATCCAGCTTACAGACTAACTTGACATCAATATGTCCTCCCACTAGACAGGGTGCATTGAAGGCCATCTGATGAACTGTGCATGAGATCACAGAAATTCATGGCTAGAATGTTTTGACAGTCAAAAACTTCATTACAGTACACTTCACTGTACAAACACTTTAAAGGATGTTTATTAGGAAAGTCTGCAAGTCATAATGAATAGCAGAGTTCTTGTTTATGGTACCTTCTTGGCCTCTAGTAATTCTGTTTGCCTCCAGTATTGAAATCAAACTGCTTCCATGAAGGTGATTACTAAAATGAGCTATGGTATGTTAACCTACAACTCACAAAATGCGACAGTACAGACATTAATTTTGCTTTTAACTGTCTGTTAAGTTGTAATCTAAGTTGTGAACATTTAAATATAATATATATCTCATATGAAAAAGCTAAAGCACAAGTGCTTCTGCACCACCCCCCTCCCGTCCCCCCACCCCTTGAGCCAAACCCACCCCAGTTCCGGTTTGGGCCCTGACTGATTTGGAATGCTTTCTTAGGCCACCCATTTCCACAAATTTGTATGCACTCAGGAAATATAAAGTCAAAAATATACAAATCTCTTGTTGTTATAAGGTTTTTGTGAGTGAAATTACCCAGGACCATGGACTTGGAAGGAGAAGGGGGGGTAAGAGAGGGAATTTACAGCAATTCATCTTCAAAGTTCAAAACTGGTCACTTCACAGAAAGACTGCAGGACTGGTGAAATTCTTGCTTCTAGAAAGTGATACTGTAGTGGAGAATTTTCTAGGAAAAATAAAACAGCTTTTAATAACTGGCCCGCTGGTATGAGCTACCGTGGAATAAATTAGCACAAAAATGGAAGTCTTATAACTGTTCACTGTTACAGACGTAATCAACAAGATCAGTCACTCTCAAAAGTTCATCTTCATCTTCCTCCGGCCCTACCGCTTCCTGCCCGCTCCCTGTCCCGTTGGGCGCCAGGCTGGCGCTGGCTGTGCTGTCCTTGGGAGCCTGGGTCTTCTCGCCCGGCTTGCCAATCAAGTTCTCAATGGTTTTCCCTGGGCTCTGTCCATTGGTGGAAGGCAAGTCCACCAGGCTGTAGTCCAAAGGGCTCTCTACTTTCCCTACGTTATCAAAGTCATCTTCGTCGTCGCTCTCTATCCGGTAGCAGTGCTTCTTGGGGTTGTCTTGGGGGGCTTGTGCTGCTGGCAGCTTATCTGCAGGAGCGGGGGTCTCTGCGTCGTCGTTCGCGTTCTCGCACGCATCTTCCTCGTCGGTCTCGATCCGGTTCAGGCGTTTGCGGACAGGTTTCCCTTCTTCCTCCTCATCCTCTCCTTCTTCCTCGGAATAGTCGTCTGTGCTTCGCCGACGTTTTCGAATCAATCGTTTTGACTCCTTTGTGGATTCATCATCTTCAGAGTTCTTAGATGTGTAGCTCTCTGGAAGAAGCAGCAGACTCAGAGCCATTAGCAAATCTCAGTGCAACATTTATCTTTCATCATTTACACTCAGTACCAAGACAGCTCTCTGGGCACACACTTTTATGTCTCCTTCCCCAGGTTCCCCCACCAAGCCACAAGCTTGCACTCATTTTACTTTTTAAATAAACTTCTAATGTAGCAAGTATCAACAACTAATGGATATTCTGTTTCCAACCTCAGGAGTACCAGAGGCTTTGGAAGTAGGTGGGTTCTCCCCTGAAACTGGTAACTCCATGCTGGAAATAAGGCAGAACTGCATTCTTCATCTCACAGTATACACTTTATTTGCACCCTGACAGAAACTCAGAACCCAAATGATGGCTGCTCAATCATAAAATTCACACATCTACACACACACGAAGCTGTACTATACCCCTGCCACCCCAAATTATATACTTCTAAAGTAAAGGAACGCTGCCTGTCACCTGAAGTTTGCTGCTCTTTAATGGGAGGCTTGGTGTTTTGGCAAACTGGAATATTGCCTACACACTGATAGCCTTTACACTGATCTTCGATGGTTGTGGTGAGAAAAGATGGAAACTGAAAAATCAAACAGCAAACATAATTTGTTGTCTCTTTGTGACTCCAATTAGAAATTATCGGAATTTTCATTTTAAGGGATATTATTTAAGGTAGGTTCAAGTTGGTAGAGACTGTCAGTGTTCCTCTATCTTTAAAGTAATTACAATTCCAGGAACACTGTTACATGTTTTATGATATACTGTGGAAACTGCGGGACAGTGCTGGAAAGGTGCTAAATGGTGCTGATTTTAACACATGGAAAGCCAATACTAAAAATACCCCAGGAAATGGGATTTCAAGAAGAAAAGACAATGCCAATCAGGGAACATTTGAAGCCACTAATGCTGGCAAAAAAAAAAGCCACGACAGAGCCTGAGAACAGGCTGTATTGAAGATCATGTTTTTGAGATACTACAGGATTGCATCACATACTTGTTTCCCTTCACCTAGAGGGTACTCTACCAGTCTGTAATCTCAGAAGAGCCCTTCCAAAACTGAGGCACTCAGGCTGTCAAGGACAGCTCATTTTCTGAGGAAGCCTGGTATCCACTGCTACCTGCATTGCTCAGCATTTGGAAAGCCAGACCTAAGGTCTGGTAAGCCAGGCACCCACAATCCAAAACAGCCAAAGTCAGTGGCTAGTTTTGTAAAAGCTAATTAATTATAGGCCACAAAGCACACCAATCACTCATGGTGTGCCTGACATTATTGAGAGAGGCTTCCTCTGCATTTGGCACAGCTCCTTAAACAGGAGATGGAATCAATCTGAACCACCAGCACAAACACAATCAGGGCACCAGAGGCAATGCCCTTCCTCTTACATAACAGAATCTTTAGAGGTTCGTAGGATGCAGCTTTGTGACTTCTTAACAGAAAAGTGGTGAAACAGTTGCATTAGTCCCAATTTTGGAATCTCAACTCTCTGTGTCAGGCACAGTAAATTCAGACCTGGAAGTCAGGATTAGGGGCAATGATAAATTTGAGAAGTGACTCAGTGCATCATAAAGTACCAGTGGGCTGTTTCAGAAGGAAAGAGTTTTTGAGAAACATCAAGGAATGCTAGAAAGAAAGTTCCCTGAAATCTTGGAATTACGTAACTTTCCCTTCATGCTGATGCTGACATACACCTGCTCCTGGAAATGCTGGACTGTTTATTTTACCTTCACTATCTGAAGTGGAGAGCCTGCGTTTATGAACTCTTCTCAACTCCTTCCCATATCGGACACTTTTCTGTGAGCCATCACTTTCTGAATCTTCCTTATAATTAACTTGTCTCTTCTGATTCCGTCTTGATCTTCTCCTCCTAGTTTCCAGGTAATCATCATCACTGTAATCCGTGTAATCACCGCTCTCTGTATGGAACAAAAAGCAAAACTGCCTCACATAAAAAATTTAGGTAAGTTTCCTAATTCAGATAGTTTCCTTACGATGGTTTTGTCGCCTTATCTCTACTGGTATCAAAGACGTCTCTACTGCTCCTGACGGTGGAAACGACCTTATTGAATTGATGGTGCACACTACCAGTGCCTCAGGAGTCTGTTCTGCTTTTAAAATTTAAATAAATTGTACTCTACTAGAAGACTTTTAAGAACAGGTAGATGAAAAATGACTGACAAGATGAAACTCCAAGACTTGAGTTATATAAGTTAAGAACAAAAATCAGTTTCACTCAATCGTGGGTTTGCTTAAAACAGAAACCATACAGAAGAAACTTACCATCAATCACAGTTCTTCCTGCACCAATCTACTGCAGCTAGTGTCTTCAAAAATTAAATTTATTTACACTGGTTGAAAATAGCCTCAAATCAACTTCAGCTGCTTTTCACTGAGCTAGGCCAAAAAAATTATCCCAAGATACATTTCTATAAAAGTCACACACTGTTCCTAAGTTAGTGATTGACATGAGTCACAGATCAAAGTGGCATCCTCTTTACTTCCTAAAACACTAGACAAAGAAACAGAGCAAGGCAGCAAGAACAACCAGCTTCAAAATGAAAGCCTGTCTCTGGAGACTGAAAATAAAGCCTCTTGCAGGGCACCTGATTTCCTTAGCTCCAAACAGGCTTAAAGCAGGATCCTGATGGACAGTAATGAGGGTAAGAGAGAAACAGAAACACACAGTTAAGATTATACTTTTAGATATATAGGGAATGATACTAGAATCAGTTGATTTTATCACAGATGTATGTGTCCACCAGGAAACACACAGTTGCTCCTGTGCATTACAGAACAGATAAGCAATCTCTTTAGACTTCTGCCAGTACTTTCATTGATAAGAGCTTATGATCAGTGCAATGATGCATTAAGGACAGGGAGACAACAATCACACTAATCACTCATAGTTGTCTTCATCTGTCCATGCATGAATCTTCCTTTTGGAAATCAATACTCCAAAGCAACTTACTCCAGCATGTTCATCATCTATATTCTAGACAGACAGATAAAACACTGGGAAGATAACACACACTGCAGTAAGTTAATGCTCCAGTATAGAACCTTAAACTCACAATCAGAGTGAGAAAAAAAAGTGCTTATGTATTATGTCACTTTCTAGTCTGTCTCAAATGAAGCAGAAACAAGGAGGACAGTCTTCAGAGAAATATCCTGATCATGAAAAGGTTTATGTAGTGCACAGGTACTAGTCTCACACTTCAAACCAACAGAAAATGAAGTAGTTGAAGCACAAGTAGAATAAAATGAATTATTAGGTTCTTCTGTGATGCAAGATTACTACATTACAAATCTGCATTACTACAGATTTTAAGGTTAATTTTAGGAGAGACAGATTCAAGATGTTTTTCTTTGCTTTCAAGCCCCCCAGAAAACACACAATGCCATACAACTAAGTTTTCTTCCATGAAAGTGATGGAGAAAGTTTCTTTCAGAATTTTTTTCATAGGTGTGTTCTACTAGCTATAAAGAAGCACACTTTCATCTCCATCCTCTTTCCTATAATCATGTGCCAAACAGGAGAGGTACAGAGGTAGCTGTAACTATCCACAATGGTGGCCTCTAGAATCATAGCATAAGCATTTATTTAAATACATAATTACCTAAAAATGCCAAGAACCTAATGCTCAATATCAGTTTCCTGAAAAATGCTGACAGCTGAACAAGTAGCAAACTGCTTTACAGCATGGACGACATCCGACTTGACCAAAGCAAGGAAACAAGTCAGTGTCAGTCATGACAGAAACTCTGACTGCCATTCTCCCACTCTCCAGAACAGAGCATTTAAAATATCAAAGATTACTTATACTCACCAGACTCTCTGCTTGAATTGTCCTCAGACTCTTCATCTTCATCATCTTCAGAGTATTTTTTCTTGACTGTTTTCCTTCGTAACCTCCTGCTTTGCCTCATGGGCCTGGAGAGGTGTCGCCTGGATATGCGGGCGCAGAACTCTGAATCACTGTCCTCGTTTGACGGTGGGTCATCTTCACTTTCATCCAGATTTTCCTCTGATATAACAAACTCATCCTGAGATCTGTTCAAAGGAAAACCCCAGACAACACAGACAGGTATCACAACCAAAGGATTGAACTAGTATTTGTATTTTACAAGCAAGTGCTAAGTATCATTTTACACAAAACAAAAAAAGCACAAATCTTATAATGAGGAGCAAAGACCCAGAGAAAGCAAGTTGCCATCACTGACATGAGAGTTCAGCTGTGTATTTGGGATATGGCTCTACAGTGCATGACATTACACAGCAGACTACAACAACAGATGGATATAAACACTGTCAAACCAACACTACTGGTGACATTAACCAGATCCTAACCATTAACCATAGGACAGATACTAGAGTGTTCATATGGTTCACTGCAATGTAATGTCTGCACAGCAGGAACTGTGGAGGGAAAAGAACACCAACCATGTTCCAGCAAAGGTGACCTTTCCTTCACAAACCCAGCACTGTCCCACGCAATTTCTGAGAATTAGAATATCGTGTCTTACACAAAACTATGGCTCTAATGCAAAACATGCACCTCACAACCTTATAAGCTTGTAACATTCCCATAATTTCAAGTGAGACAAGGCTTTTTAAAAAATCATTGAGCACTGAAGGTACACAGTCACTTGCATTCGGCTGCCAGACGAATCTAAATTCCAGTGTAAGATCCAGAAGGTCCTAAGCAGAGGATGGAGCTGAAAATGCACGAGCACACTTTTAACAGATCAATGTACTATTAATTCTGTGACATTTCCACAAGCTACACTCATTGATTGGAAATCTCCAGCACATGTGGGTCAATTATTCAGGGTGCCACTGAAATGTCCTCAGCATGGTCACAGGTGAAAAACAAAGCTCAAAATTTGCATTTGTCTGGTATAGATTTTCCATACACTTAGTAAATTGCCTCAATGATTGGTGTAAAACTTTAAATGTTGCTGGTAAAGAGCCTACAGCCTCATGCTTCCTTTATTATGTTGCTTCATTGAAGCTTAAGTTAATCTAAAATTATCAACTTTTTTAACATCAGTAATTGCCCAGACTGAATGATGAAAAATTCTGTGGAAAGTGAGTTTCAGTCAACCAGAGCAATATTCATTTAGAGTTTAAAGCATCACATGGCATTTGTTTTCTACAGTATAAGCCACCTCTTTGACTGTTTTCAAGCTCTACCTCCTACAGAGCAGCAATCAAGAACTAATTTCAGAATCTGCCTGTCAAGTTGTGGATGCTCTAAATAATGAAAATTTTCCTCTTCCAATTTCTAAATGACAATCAGGCCAAAAAAAAAAAAAATCCCACAAAACAGGAATTTCTGGCTCATTTTTTAAAAGGAAACAACCAGCCTCATTTTAGCTGCATTTTTGTTACAGATTTCTTCTCAACAGTCACATCAGCCAGAGAACTGAGCCCACCTGGCTCCTTCACTAACCGAAGCCTATAGTGAGGCCTCAAACATCCCAGTAACATTTCCAGAATGTGTTATGCTTGAAATACAGATTGGATAATGTAAGCACATGAATCCAGAGTGCAGTTTTTCCAGTACAGTAATGTTCCCCTAGGCCAGGAGGACTCCATGGTAGGGGGTTTGGAACTGGGTGATTTTTAAGGTCCCTTACAACCCAAACCATTCCATCATTCTTTGATTTTTACTGGCACTGTGCAGTACCATTACAGTGCTGGGAACATGCTCCTGATGATCATTTCAGGGGCAATGAAGAGTCACCAAAGCCTGTAGAGGTCAGTGACTTGTGCTGGAAGTTAAATTGCAGACCTACCCATCACTGATCTTGAATTCATCCTCACTCTCTTCTTCATCCATGTTACTGTCACTATCCAAGTCATTCAGTCGCCGTCGTTTCTTGCGCCGTGCCGCAGCAGCCCTTTGTGGTCTCTTGTTTTCCTTCCTTTCTTCCTCTAGGATTGTAGAAATGTCTTTTCCACGGTGACCTGTGATATTTGACATGTCTTTGCCTCTGCCAATGCCTGAACACAGTGACAGAAAGGGGAAACAATAGCAAGTTCATTTTCTTGTTTACCTTTCTACAGATCTTCCTTGCACGTGACTAAATTCAGTTTATTTTCTGTCAAGCAGAATATTTTCTTGTCAAGCAAGACACTGTCCAGAGTCTTGCTCCTGACACACACAGCCCAGCTGTGGTCACTTGGAAATACTGAGATCCATGCAGAAGGTCATGATTAAGTGTCTGCATTTTGATGCTCAACCCCAAGCCACATTATTACCATGCCAGTGCCTTTTGAGAGGGCAGTTACCAGAAAATACACTTTTTTCACAATGCTGAATATCCTTCTTGGGAGATGAAGGGTTTGAGCTGTGGCTTGGCCAAGAAGTGGAGTTTTTGAAAAGGTGCTTTAGTGTTGAGACTTGGTTATGCTTCCTGTAATGGACCATGTGTTACACACCCACAGACACACGATTTTCAGATTATCTGTGTACATTCACAAGGTGCTGAAACTGGTGAGTGTCTGAAGATGCCACAGACAACGACTGAGGGACAATGGTTCATGGCTCTTTTGTTTGGGCAAGTTAAGGTGATGCAGAAGTACAAATGTACCTCCAACCCTCAGATAGTGCTGGAGATCTCTGTTTTGGTCCCATGTTGCCTTAACAGGCAACAAAGAAGACAGTTTCATTTTATTCATGTTCAACTGAGAAGCGCTAATAGAGCTGGATGAATATTAAGACAATTTGGTACATCCAGTCTTTAGGGGGTCCAACTGCAGACCAATTTGTGAGCCCTTTTTTTACAGGGGACAAATGTCAATAGCACTGCTGCCATTCCAATCTCAAATCCAAAACTTACTCATTACACATATATAAAAACCTGTACAGGCTAGATTTAACTATCAACCTTTACTATTTTCTGATATCTTTTGACAGCATGGGATGGCCACTCCTAAGGGAAATTATTTAGTTCCCATTGAAAAATACAGCAAACTCTGGCAAACCACAGAGTTTAAAGGGAGAGGATTATATTTTTTGCTTCTCATATCAAATAAGTTTGCTCTCCATCTTCTTATCACCACTGCAATGCAAAACAAGTAAAATCAGAAACATACCTCCTCCATCAGCCTCCTTGATATCATCTTCAATTGCCTCATCAATTGCCTCATCAAATTCATCAAACCTAAAAATAACAGCTTCCATTTACCACTTTGAAGTGAACTTTAATTAAATCATTACAAAAACAAAACCTCAAAATCTGAAGAAATTACACTACACAGAGGGTTGGATACATAATTAATTAACTAAAATAATGGGCCAGAATTTTTAAAAATGGCTATTTTTTATTAAAGTTGCATTTCTTACTTCTATTTGCTTGTGTATTATTTACCTTTGCCTGCCTTACTGTTGAGTTACATGAACAGAAATCCCTTTCAATTTTACACAACAGGCCTCTGAATGAAACAATATATAATCTGAAAGTTCTTTAAAATGGTTTCAATAGCATTTTCACACAAAGTATTCATCATTTTTTCCACAACTTTTATTAGATGACATTAGCTCTACCAACCTTCAAAACAGCCTGAGAAGCATCTACTAAACTCAACGTAAAATTCTTTATTCTTCCACTTATTTCACACAGCTGCTTTCTACTCTTACAGCTCATGATACTTTGTGGATCTGCAACATTCTAAGCTGAACAGATAAAATAAAACACAAAGTACAAAGTCCCTCATAAATCTACATAAATAAGTTGTAATGCAATGTTACATAACTGAATAGGACAAACAAAAGCAAAGTCTTTGAGTGTGCTTGTCCTGCAACAGCTTTTATAAAACTGCATAAATCTCTGCACCCTGACTAACTCATTTAAAGAGAACAGCAAACTGAAGAAAAAAGATCCAGTCTTTTCAACACAGTAGACCTCAGTTTGTTTCTTCAGTTATCAATTCAAATTCCATAAAAAAGGATGGCTACCTGTTTGAAAAAATAGATGCCTTGAGCTCCAACATGCAAAAGTACAAATTTCATTAACTATATTGAAAATACTTTTTATTTAGATGCAATTTTTTCTTCTCATTTTTTAATAAGTTATTTTTTTGTATTTTTAGATACAGACAACTAAAAACTGAACAATACATTCATTAAAGATTCCACTTCTCAGTCATGAAAGAAAGTTTACAGTTATATTTACCTTGGTCCTCCATAGGAACCTCCAGCTATCCAAGAAAAAAAATAAATCTAATACTTTACCCTGCATTCCAATAGTAAACACTTTCTCCTTTAAAAATAAGGTGATGGACTTCTGATATCTTTATATTACTTAGAAGCAACTGCATGCCACTCTCAAGGCAGCTTCACCCAGCAAGGAAATAACTCTGAAATTATTCCATCCATAAGATTAGATCCACATTACTCAAACACTGTTTCTCCCCCACACAGCTAAAAAAACCCTCTTTAAAATGCAAGCAATCACTTAATGCTTTCAAACCACTGCTAACAAATAACCTGAGCTCAGCCACCAGCTGACAGCTGCTTGTCCATTAGGTGTAATGGAACATCATTTCTTCTGCTGCTGCTTTACTCATGATGCAGGTTTTTGCTAACTTGCTCACAAGAGGACTCAACAGATGGGTGAAACAAAGGGATTAGGGATCCTTTAGAGGACCAGGATGATGCTCCACAATTCAGATCTGCTTCTAGTGGAGTAAGACTTTTAGCATTTATTTTCCTCAGCTGTCCACAACTCTCAGTGACACCAGTGGAACTTCACTGCAGACATATAAATCTGACACACTGATACGTGTAATATTTTTACCAGCTCCAACTTATATGTATGATGTAGTCTGTAAGAAAGATTACCACTTTTTATCAGAAGAATGATAATGTTCTGAAACATTATATTCAATATAAATTTACTGTCACTGCACAACTTGTGTCCTGCTTGGGTCCTGTGTGTTTGTGCCACACACACCCTGCAGGCAAGGGGTTCTTTTTCTCCTGGTCAGATGCTGCCTGACCTGTCATTAACAGCAGATCCATGTAGTCTTGTCTGCAGCATAACATTCCTTACAGGAATGCTTAATTTCCCAAAGCAGCAATGGCATTTTCAATAGGATGACTTCTGCTGTTCATTCAAAAAGTTACCAAAATCCAACAGCTAAGCAAAGTCAGACTGAGTGTTCTGACCAGGCTGGAAAACTCACCCTATACAAACACCATGCCTCTCCTCAGCAGCAAACTAGGTTGACTATAAATTCAGTGATGGTTATTTTTGGAAAGTTGTAATTTTTGATGATAAAGGTCTACACAGAGCAACTACTGAAAAGACAAGAGTTTTGTTTTAACATTCCTAATGCATCTGGGCCAAACCCCCACAGTCTCCCAGGCAAGCACATTCTTCTCTAATCCCAAGGGCATTCTACTTGCCTGGTAGACTGAAGATGATTCAGAGTGTCCCAAGGTATTATTTAGAAAGTAGTTTATAAAAACAACTTGGTAATACACTGAAAACAAAAGTTGTTATGAAGATCATGCTGAATTTTGAAAAACCTTAGTGACCAATTCTACTTTCAGAATGCAGAGTCTAAATATCTTGGCACTTTGATTTACTAATTGCATTTTTGTCACAATTTCTCTAAAGAATTACAGATTTCTCTAAACAATTGCAGTTTTAGATGCACTTTGTCATAATTACATTTTAAGTTTCATGATCCTTTCATGTACAGAAGGTCTAAGGTGAGGAGGGGAAGAGAGCAAGGAATTGACACAAGCAGAAGCCTTCCTTGCAAGAGAAAGGAGAGGTTTAATTCACCTGCTTTAACTCACTCCAGAAACTCCAGTAGTACCAAATAGTACAATACTTCTCCAGTGTTCCTGAACAAAACATATATGTTTTCATTTTTTTAATGCATCTCCCCTTCACTATACTACCTCATGCTGTCACAACCACCAAGCATAACCAGAGTGTCCAGAGGAAAGAACAAAGGACACTTTAGTTGGGCTTCCCTGCTAAATGCAAAAGTGCACATGAGAAGTGGTGGGATGATCCAGAAAGGAAACAACAGGATGGCTTTTGCTGTACAAGCTATTTTAACAAGCTGCTGACCTGTAGCTTATGCACTTTCGGGTTCTGGTAGATCTCCTTTCAAGTTTCGATTTGGACTTTTTGGAATCTTTCTTCTTTTCTTCCTGACCTTCAGGTATTTCTGGCTCCTGTTCAGATAAGACAGAAGTGTGAAAAAGCTTTATCTCCTCCCTCCCTGCACACTCATTATGACTGAACTCGTAACACAGATTATTCATTCTGTCTAGAAAGCTCCTATGCCCAACACAGCACATTTTAACTTGTAATATAGTGATCAATTATGGCAGTTGAGGTGAATTTGCACATTTTGCCCTTACAAGCTACATAATTTCCAAACACAGAGTTTAAGGGTTCAGGCTATTGGATGATTGTGTTTACGCTGCAATGCTGAGATCATGCCTCAGGTGATACTCCCAGGACTAGTAAATGTGGCAGCCGAACAAACTGTGGCCACCACCTCTACATGCTGAGCACAGGGATACCTTTACATGGTGCAGCTTCAATAAAGCTTAACGCAGGTTAGTTTTATTATATTGTTTGCAAGTTATTAATTTAAAAGCAAAATTATCTGCCCCCAGGCTGCATTTTTCAAGTATTTGCTCTCAGCCATAGATTCTTCTGCAAGTTTGTAAAATCTGCTCTCGTTTTTCTGTTACTCAGAGACAGGGTGAAAAAAACAGCCTTGTTACAGCCAGGCAGAGTGGCAAATGAACAGAAGTTCCATTTTAAACTGCAAAGAACGGATTAAATAATTCCAGATGAAAGCATTTAACTAAGACTTCAAGAGACTTGCTTTAAAATGTATTTAAGTGAGAAGAGGCTGTTCTTCGTGTGAATCAAAGCATTCTTTCTCTTTTCTCAAGGGAAACCATACAAAAGCATCTGTTCATGAAACACTAAATATTTACAGTTTTTAATCACATGACCTTAACATCTACTCGTTGAAGGCAAACGCTATGCTGCCTAGAGATACTACATATTCCCTCTGAATCATAAGCCAGAAACATTTGTTTCCATCAGTTCCAAAGGAAAGCCATGACAATTAGCTCAGACCTAGGTAACTGCATAGCAAACACCAGAGTTGAATAACTGATTCTCAAATTTGTAAACTACTGAATATTGAGCACTCAACCCAAAACCCAACTGTAGTGGGCAGGGAGGTAGTCCTGCAATCCCTCACTTGGAGAGGACTCTGTGTAGCATCAGCTGGCTCTAATAAACACCATAAAGCTCCCTCAGTTTCTCTGCTATATTCAGTCTAAAATTAAAGGTCTGATACATATTTCTGATCTGCATATAGATTGATTCTTCTTTCCAAGATGCTACTAGCACCTCTGACACAGCACTGAGAGACTTATTCCCTGACAAGTTTAGAAAATAAAACAATACCACATAAACACAGTAGCTTACCTGAGGTGGAATGATGTTCTCAATACTGATACCCACGTACACCAATCGCTCTTTTCTTCAGGAGAGAAAGAAAATGAAAATAAGTTTAGAGAAAGTCTGTAAATATCTAGAATAATGCTGTAACTAGCACCATTTGAAGCTCTTACTCTATCACTAGGCAGAAACATCCCAAGAGGATGTTCCAATTGAAAAGTTATTGAAATTGGGATTATGTGCTAGTTCTCATGTGATTACATTTTCCTGCATGTATAATGTAACAGACTTCCAAAGAGTTCTGACAATCAACAGTACTTGAAGATTGTGGGCACCACAGAAATTATTGAATTTGGGGTATAAAAAGCAAGTAAAAACCAACTGAAAAATATTAATGCTGTGATGAAGATTATGTTGTCAGATCCAAAATTACCACCAATCGTGAAGGCAATGAATGATAAAATGGGAACAGAATCACAATGAACTGGAAAAAATATGTAAAGATAGGATGCAATCCAAAATTGATAAATGCCAGATATTAGACCCCAGTAGAAAGAATCAACTCTAGAAACACCAGGGGACAAATAACTGCCTACAGAGCAATTCTTTGCCAGAGAAGAACAGCCTGAGCAAAGATCAGCAGCGTCAAACTGCTGCACCAAGAACTATGATGACAGATGGATGTGCAAATAGGACAACAGCCAACAGAACACCTGAAGGATGCCTGCCACAGCAGCCACACCTGGCTGGAGCACTTAAAGCCATGTGGGCACCACACATTTTCCAAGAAACATGTGATCCAGCTGAAGAGTTCAGAGCTAGCCAGGGGGAGTTACTGGAGGGCAGCAGATATGCCTGTTAGAGAAGGGCTGAAAAAATAGAATGGATCAGTGTAGAGAACACTTGACTGAAGATGGGAGAGAGAAAGAAGCATTCAAATACAGGACAGACTCTTGTAAGGAGAAGCAGGCTGTCCTCTTTGTCCACAGTGTGTTACAGGATTAAACCTACGGAAGCAAAATTCAGTTCAGACTTAGCTTTCCTCAACACAGACATTCTGTAATATATGAACTGCCTTAGGGACAACTCTGGCCCCTGAAGGACACAAGTCTTCTCTAAGTGCTGTTGTATCTGTCCCTCTGAACTATAGATGGACTTCCTAACACTTCACCAAGAGCACTGCATGCTGATCTTCATGGTGCTGAACTGAGCTTTCAAAAAAGCAGTCTCTGAGGAAGAATAGCCAGGTAAGAATGCAGACTAGGGTGGGTAACCAATCTCCCATGACCATAGGTCCGTCCCTACTAGCCTTTTTCTAGGAAAACAAGGGGTAATGAGCACAATGAAAGTCGGTGGCATTTACTGGTGTCTGGAAGGACTCTGGATTTTTGAACTGAAGTGTCTCAATCAACCAGAATCAGACCATTGAAGTTACAGGGTGTGCTTGCATGAGCCTGTCACACCACACTTGAGTTGCAACACGACACACCATGCACATAACTGCAAAAATACCCAAGACATATAATAATTTTAGATATGTTTACTTCATTGTGTTATATTTTGTATATAGAAGCATCTGTGTATAAAAATTTTGTTTACAATACTTCATAAGTTCCAAAGAATGTAAGTAAATTTTGAAAGCCTTCTGAGTAGCCTGCTGCACTTTCTAGCATAATATTCTTAAATAAAATGAATAAGCACAGTTCCTAAAGTAATACTTACAAAGAGTAAAAGGTTGTCTTACAGCTAAAAAGACCATAGACTTCAACAACTTGGTATCACTATGCCTACTGAAATGGTGAGGAGTCTATATAAGGAATTGGTTTTGTATTCTAATGTAAATATTCCTAAGTGACAGATGAAAAAAAATACTCATCCAACTGGCCACCATTAGATCGGCTGGATGAGGAAGAAGGATGTTGTGCAAAATCACTGTGCTCTTGAAAATTAATTAAAATAACATTTTAAGGTAAGGAATACAATTACTGAAATGAGAAAGGAACTAGAAGTGCAAACATTTTAGTATTCAGCGTCTTTGATGGTTTACTCAACTTCTCATTTCTTGTAATGCAAAACATCAAGAGACACGAGATGAGAAAAATTCATCTGTTTTTAAACATCATTAGCATGGTTTTCCAGTTCTGCTGTTCTTCTCCCTGCCTTGCATATACACTACTTAACAAATCATCAAATGGAACAAGACAATCCTGCTGAGGTCAAGGCCTTGAAATTCAATACAAAATTACATTGAATTAATTCCTTATTCCTTTTGTGGCAAACAGAAGCTCAAGACTTCAGCTAAGAGTTTAAACATTTGAACCAAGACATCTCCAAGGGCAGCAGCAGATAAGCACTGTCTGGTTATTTCCTAGGCAAATTTAAGAAAACATTTTATCTCAATTATGCAGCTGCAAAAGCTGCTACAGGGAAGTCATGAAAGTGTGTATAAAAGCAAGTACTCCGCCTGGTCTGGCCTGGGAGAATTAGACAAGCAGTCCCTAGAGGGATTTTCCATCAAGAAGTCTCAAAATATCTAACATGGATTAAAAGGGAGATCCTAGAAGGCTTTAATGTCCACTCCCTCCAGCTGGTGGTAGGACATGATTATAGAAGATAGTCTGTACAAGAGAAACCAGAAATTTAGCCAGGTTGTTGTGGTAGCACTTTCAACTCATGAACAGAAAAAGGGGAAAAAAAGATATTATTTCATCCATGTACTTGTAAGTCAACGGGAAACCTGAAGGTTTCATTTAAAAAATCAGTGACCTAACAGTTTGGGGATGCACAAGCACACAGCTGAGCAGCTGAATCAGCCTCAGTCAGATTCCAGAGAGCTGGAAAGAGCACAACATCATCACTACTTCAAAAAGCATGATAGCAACACTGGTTCAAAGAACCTATTAGGTAGGCAGATCCATAATGACAGAGTTGGATTTCTTCTCTTTGCCAAAACAACAGACACCAACCACATACTGAGTTTTCAGAAACATTGCATTGAAATTCAATACAAAATTACTTCGAGTACCCAAAACATTGCATTCTGTGCCCCAAACAACCAGCCTGCTCTAACTTATACACTGAGCTGTAATAACCACTATCATTTCCTCTGGCATTATGATTTTTTCAGCCTTTTAGCCTTATTATTTGCTACAATACAGCATTAAGTTGGAAGACTTCCATATTCAACTATTGCATTGTGAAGTCTATTATAACTCAAGCTTACTTCTAAGAAAAAAAATCATTGGAAACTAACTAAATCATCTCAATTTTATGACATACAATATAAAGCATTAGGTTCATTTAGTATGAGGATCAAACAGCAAAACAGTTATTAAACAGCTGTTTCAGACACTGAAAACTGCTTTGATATCAACCATATTCTCTCCTGTTGCTCTCAGAAGATCGTGTTTTTATGAAATACTGGTGATTTTAAGAAAGCAAGACAGACTGGCAAAAGCTTGCATTCCATGTAATGTTTGCCAGCAGAATATTTACCAAAGTAGGTCCAAAAATACTGTTCACTAGTAATGAGCATTCCCACCATAAAGCAAAGCAGCAGAGGACCTGTGTGTCCCATACTCCTGCACAGATGGAGGCTGTGTATATGCTGAGTTCACTCATAAAAATAGCTGGTAGTTTCATTCCCACAGCTACAAATTCAGCAGAATTGGCAATGGATAACTTCACCACAGTATGATCTAGATACACTCTGAGCAGAAGTAGTGACATCAGGAACAGTTGGTAGTTGATCTGTCACAATCACTGTTGTTGCTGCAACAGCAATAACAAACAGATTTCAAGAGAGCTGAGAGCAGACACAGATTGTGCTCCCATCTTCTCAGCACTGACTCACTACATCTCATGTAATATTACAGTCCCTTTCACAAATACAAGTCTGCACAATTACTTTCTTCAAAACGATCTCACCTTCTGGTGACATTTGTCTTTTAAGATAAAATTCATATGAAGCTTTGTTTAATAATGCATACAGAAGTTATTAAATTCTGCAAAGTACTCAATATATGTGCTAAAAGGTATAAATTATACAAAGTGTGTTTCATGTCCCTCACTTCTGGGTCTGAAAACTGCCATTTGAATGTTCCAGCTGTTAAGGCTGTTGTTCCTAACTGCAGTAAATATGTTTGCATTTAGCTTTTGGTAATGGCAGGGGTGGACAGCTGGTCAGAGCAGGGTGATGATAATGCCAAGGTTGTGGTTTCAATCCCTGCATGGGCCATTCACTGAAGAGTTGAACTCAATAATCCTTGTGGATCCCTTCCAACTCAGATTTATCTGTGATTCTGTGATCACTGACCCACTGCCCTACAGCAGTTGCTGCGTAATCTTGTACATTAGGCAGAGTTTAACAGAATCTAAAGCAACAGCTCTCACATCCCACAATAATCTGAATGACTTTTGGAGCAAAGTCAAGACTTAAACTTGCTTAAAGCAGTCCCTCTACACATGACTGACAGTCAGTTGAACCAGTGCTGGAAACCCTTTAACTATTGGTATAAAAAAGTCAAATTTGTGTTCAGGCACCTTAACCAAAGTTTAGTACAAATGTACTTGTTTATCTTTTCCAGTTATTGTACTTTTCCTCCCTTCTTGCAAGCTGCCCCAGCACTGAGCCAGGAACAATTGGTGGGAAGGCAAAATTGGTCCTACCAATTCCCAGTCTCTTCACTGCTTTTCTCCCCAGTCCCCAGTTATTTTAATGCTTGCTCAATTATTACCACCCCCTGCAGAGCACTGCTGTGAGTGCACCCAAACAATAGTACCTGCGTTCTGCACGCTCCTTCTTTTTTAAGACAACATCCAGATCTTGTAATTGTTCCTCCAATTTCTCACAGAGTAATTTCTAAAGGAAGGAAACACAGTATTAGTTTATTTCATAACCACCTATTGTCACATTGAACTAACATTCAGACTCTTCATTCACTCAGTCTGTATCTGGAAGAAGCCTTGCTACACTGGAGGCTCCTTTTCAATGAACAAGGCTAATAGAGCCTGTCTTTTTAAAACGTGAGCTCCACCATCAAGTCAAGGCTGGATGAGACTTTGTCTAGTGGAAGGTGTCCCGGCCCATGGCAAAGGAGGTTAGAACTAGATGAATTCAGTGGACACTGCAGCAAAAAGCAGAGACACACTTTAGGATCATTTTCTTAACAAATACTCAAAGAGCTGTATGCAAAAATGACTTTCAATGGACAAATTGTGCCTTAGTCCATGTTAATGCCCTCATTATACTATTTCCAAGGATGCTCTTCACCCTTTTACACATCTGTCATTTTTCATACTAAACAGTACTTTAACAGCAACAGAACAAGCATATGCCATAACTACAGGTGTAAAGAAAACATTCTTACATATTCAAAACCATCACTACTTAAAAACACTCCTCAGAAGACAACTAAAAATCAACACCAAATAGAGTCATCTCACATCATGTCCAATGTCACTAGCTTACTGTCAGGCAACAGCCCTTTTGGTACAGAATTTCTCTAAAACTAAGGAAGGGGGTTGGGATTAGGCAGATTATTCTGAAAATGTGTACAAACGGTTTCCCATTAATTTACACAAGAGCAGCATCACACATTTTCTGCTTATCCTCCCAAGTACCAACCCTGCTTCTAACCTTGGAATAAGGGTTCATACTTGTCTGTTACTTGGCTAGAACAACCCTGGCTCTCCCAGCAACCTATACCCTGAGATTCATCAGTAACAGCAGCTGTCTCTAATCAGCTTCTGAGCAAATGTCTCTGAAGAGAGAATAGCACTTCAGAAACAGCTGCTTGCTTTGGCCACTGATCCATCCCTTGTTGCCTACTGCTTCTTCCTCATGGATGATAACTTAAATGTTTCTTTTGGGCAAAATTAATACATTATATCTTTAATACTACACCAGTCCTGTGATTTAATCAGAGATGGGAGATAATCAGTGTGACTAGAGATCCCCATCTAAAAATTAGCAACACACAGTCACTCCCCACTAGCAGAACAAGAGAAAACCACGTCACAAACTTAGTTTTACTAATGGATGGGAGGGAAGATCAGCAGTCCTACCATTCATCCCAGTCTAATTGCTAACAGACAAGAAGGATTATAGAAAGGACTTGTTAAAGTCCCAGCCAATGTCCACAACCACAAGGAAAGCTGGAAAGAAGAGTGAAGTCACAAAGGAACCGCACATGCTGGCAAGGTGGGCAGAACCACTCTCCATCAGGGATGATCATCAGCGGAGGGCGAAGGCAGGCTGTGTGGTAGCCACTGTCACAAGAGTCACACAACAAAATCTGTGCAAACAAAACATGTCATGAGTATCCTCTGGCATGTAACAAACTCCAGAACTATTTCCCCAGCCAACACAGAATTGTTTGGACTGTGGAAAAACAAACAAACAAAAAAGCCCTGCAACCACTTATTCTGTACCACACTTCCAGGGCCAAGGGAGGCTTTTATGGGAAAGTTTATTCATCATGGTTTTCCATGCTAACACCAGATTTCCTCCTACTATATTTTCTCAGTACTTAGTACTACTGGACTATGTAGACTATGTGCCCTTAGTGTAGAATCTGGTAATGCTTTCCAGATCCTATAATAAGTGGAAAATTCCATCTGAACAAGATGTGGTATTACCTGTTTTCTCTGTGCTCCCTTATACAGGAAACCTTTTTCCTCAGTCAGGATAATTTTATGACCTGCACAGCAGGGACAAAGCCTTGCAGGCTTGCAGGGCATCCACAACTAGGCAACTACTAAAAGTTCATACTTAGTTGGGTAAAATTTGAGATATCCCTTGCCATAAAACTTGAGAACAAAGCCGGCATAAGCTGTGGTTGTATCTACTGGAATATTTCTCTCTAATAGCCTAAAGGTCAAACTTTCTCTCAGCTATGCCAGGATGCCTGATAACACCCAAGAGTGGGCTTTTTTTCTGGATTCATATCAGGACAGCACATGTTGATTTCCCAGATAAACAGAGGAATTTGTGATGGTATCTACCACAAATAAATGAGAACCGCAAGAAATAGTAAAATCTTGTTGTGCTCTGAGATTTCACTGTACTCAGTCCCCAGGGTGAGATGCAGCAGCTGCATCCAATGAAGATGACTATGCAGCTATGTGTCTATGTCATTGATGCCTTGGAAAGTAGACATCACATTGCTGGGCTTCTTTTTAATGTTGCTTCCTCTGTATTCATTGCAACTGCAGGCACAACCTCAAAGCCTCACCCAGACTGATTCTCAATGGGCTAAGGTGCGTTATGCCCTGTAAAAGATGCTATTTTTGTTCTGGCAAACAGGAAAAATAACTTCCTTCCCTCCTTATTAAAGGTAACTCATCTACTCCTGAGTTTACCATCTAAAACCTACAAGATACTCTCCTACGTATGACCACCCTGAAGGATGATGTGCCTTCAGACACCATCAAAGCCAATCCACCAAATCTGACTCAACAACCCACAGAAGCTTTCCTCAAAAACCTACCAGCTCAGGATGATTGGGAAGGCCACACTTCTTGCAGGGCTCATCGTCATCAGCAGGTGGAGCTTCTTCCTCCTCCTCTTCCTCCTCCTCTTCTTCCTCCTCGGAGTTTTTTTCACTCTCAGAGTCCTCAGTCTCTTCATTACTTGAGTATTTCCACCTGCCACGTGTCCGTGTGCCCGTCCACCGAACTTTGCTTCTCTATGAGACACCATTTCAAAGACAAAAACACAAAGGAAGCCCATAGAGTTTCTTCCCAGATCTTAAAAAAATATTTGTCTCCAGAGTGAAGTGATTCATTTCAGTCAGAACAGCTGCAGTAAATTTACAGCACAGCATTTCAATGAATATATTGTTTTTCCAAGATCATTAAAATGCAACCAGATAAAGGGAAAAAAATTGCATCTACATGCAGAAAGAAAATTTCAAATAGATTTAAAAGTAGAAAGACCAATTTTTCCACTCAGCCCCTTTTTTTCTATTTTGAAGAGGCCAATTTCATAGTGAACATGGTAAATTCCACAGTTAACTTTTTGACTTTTTCACAATAACTTGCTTCAACCCAGAGAATCTTTTTTTCTTCCACCTGCCCCCTAAAGAATTTATGCATTTTATTTTACGTTATATAACGTGTTTGTTTCTGAAATAAGATCACTGCACCTTTTAAGTGCATAACTTCTACCTAGGTCCTCTTTCACATTTATACTTTTTCATTATTTTTCTTAAGTGAGACATGATTCAGCTGGTGCTTCTTTTTTGCTAATCAAAGGGGCATCTGCCCCCTTCTATCATATACCATATTATGAATGAAAATATTTTGAATATATATATTACCACATTTTGAATGAAAAACAGGTTTCAATTAAAATTTAGAAGACTATCCTGAGTTATTTAAACTACTTTGTGCAACTAAGATGTTTTTGATTTAAAGCAATATGCCAAACAGAAAAAACTTTTATTTCCATGGACTGACTTGTTTCTCACACTTGTCATTCTCTCACAACTTATTACCCCCTCCACATAGACACTGAAAATGGAAAATAAGTTTTCCAGCTCTTTTAACTCAAAGCATTTTTTGAATTTTGACTAAATGATTCATAGACCTGAATAAGTTGAATAAACTAAAATGCACAAAATATTTTATTTCTCCTGCTTGATGGACTTGTACCAAAGCTGCATTTATAATATTGGTAAAATTTTGTTTCAGGTTCTTAACATCAGTTTCTACCTGTTTAGAGATTTTACTGTTCCCTAAGCTTTAGCAGCAAAGGTACCTCAAATCCATGATAGTCTAAGTTTAGGCTACAGATTCATCATATAGCATCAAAATTTCAAATCCAGTTTTCATACGACCCATCATTAAAAAGAAAAGGAACCCCAAGATATAAAGTAAGCTATTAAGGATCCTGGTATTCTTCATCCTGTTTAAATGACAGAAGCTTAACAGCCTCAAATTTCTTCCTCTATCATAATTATTTTAAAATCTCTCTAGAAAAGTAAACATCTTTAGATCTCTTGATCTTTTGCAAATAGAGATCACATTAAAACAGTTAGAACACCTGTAGCAACAGTACTTCAAAATTCTAATGACTTTTAGGCCTTACAATCACTAACTTTCACATGTTTTCTTTTTTAATTAAAATCTTTAAATGAAAAACCTGCTTTTCATTTCTCCATGCATGTGACAGAATTTTTCAGTACAGATGTTACCATCCACTGAAAAATCAACTGCTAGTTCATTTTATTAAGGTTATCCAACATAGCAGTATGTGACAGAAACTTGCTAAATGAGCGAATGCTTTGGGAAAACGTAATCAGTTAAAAATACGTTGCAGTGGAAAATTAATAGGATTTTACAAGTTGATATAAAAAAGTGCACCTAAAAATACAAACTCATTATTGCTTTGTTTTGTGCTGCATATCCAGAAAAAAACAGAAGATAAATTAATAAAGGGTTATTCATAAACACAGTCTCAGAAGCACACCATACAAATGTATGTTTAACTTTCTGTGATATATTTACCTCACATACTTTTAAAAATCTATTCTGCATAAACAGAAGTTAATATGAAAAAAAAAACCTGTACTCACATTAAAATGTGTACCGTATGTGAGAAAAGCTAAATTATATTACGAATTCACCACAACAATACCTTTAGCTTCACTTAGAAACAAAAGTCATAGTAGTTTTATTCTTCCCCATTTGTTTGTTCCTTTTAGCTTATGATCATTCTGACCAACCAGACACCAACAAGTATTCATCTAGTAAATCCAGAGGGGGTAAAAGTCTCTATTCAGCCATACAGCCAGACAGACTCACATCTGATCATGCCATTTTTTAGAAGAATTCACTCAGGTTTGATTCGGTCTGCTTAGGTTGGTTTAAATGACAGATTTTATAAACTGTCAACATTTATAAAAAGTCAACAGATATTAGCACTCTCCTAGGGGCTGTTTTTAAATTGCTCGAGTCCACTAACTGCATTACAAAGCTGGTTTCTTGCAAAAGCTGACCAAAGGAACATAATCCTCATTATTCCTATGTAAGAGCATATTCTCCCTAGAGATAAGACTGGGGGTTTTCTTTACTCCCAAGTAATAAAACTGTATTTACCTTGTTAACTTTAGAATTTGTCTCCTTCTCTTGCTTCTTTGCATCTTCTTTTCGTTCTGGTTTTTGTGCTGCTGCAGGTTTCTCCTCTTCCTCTTCAGGTCGCTTCTTCTCAGGCTTCTGATCCCGAGTCTCCACAACTTTCGGAGTAGGTTTGGATATTCTTGGTGACCTCCTTAACGTGCGGCCAATGCTGACCTCTTCTGGTGGTGTTTCTGTCTTTCTCTTCCGACTAGAGATCCTGATTGTTAATTTAATTCCTTCTTTTTGTCTTTCAGAAGTTATTTCTTTATTCTCAGTTGCACAGGTTTCTTCTTCAGAAACTAGTTTATACTTAAATTTGCTTTTAGGTACTGGAGATTCCTTTTTAGTCTCTGAGGAGTCCTCTAGATTAGATGCATGAGCATCATCTAATCTATCTGGCTCTGTTTTGGCAGTTTCTGGCTCCTTCTCTTGTTTTTCAGGGCTGGGTTTTTCCTCTACTTTGCTCTCCTCAGGTAGAGCCAATTTACCATCAGAGTCCTCCTTTTCCAAAACAGGTTTCTCTACTGTGACAGGTGAAGTGGATGCAGGAGGTATCTCAGCAACTTTTGGAGAGTCATTTTTCTCCTCAGGCTCATCTTTACTTTTTAAAGTCTCTTCATCAGTCAGTGCAAGCATAGGCAGTTCTGCAGGAGCAGATGCATTTGGAGACATCTCTTGCTTCTCTGAACATTCTTTGGGTGATGGCAGGCTGTCGGTTTTAAGATCAGTGGCTTGGTTCTCTTCAATTGTTTTGGCACAGTCTTCAGAGTTTGAAGACTCTTCTGCTATCGTCTCAGTAGCTGTGCTGTCAAGGGGCTCTTTTTCCACAGGACTAGATTCCTCCTTTGAAGGCACTTTCTGATTAGAAACCTCAGAGACCACATCCTCGATCTCCTTCAGCACAGTTACTGCATTTTTCTCAATCTCACAAGTTTTTATAATTTTACTAACAGAATTTAAGGAGTCTGATACTTTTTCTCCACTTTTTCCATTTTTCTCTTTTAATGAGGTGCTGTCTTCCATAGTAACAGCAGAGTGTTCTGACTTATTATTTTGTATGACGCTCGGAGTTATTTTTTCACAGGTAACCTCTCCATTTACTAGCACTTTCCCATCAGGACAGAGAGCAGTAATGGTAGGGACTCTCTTAAAAGCTTCTTCTTCTGGTTTCCCTTCTTCCTTCAAGACATCCTTTGTTGGAGTAACACATTTGCACAGGGGCCCTTTTATTGGACTGTCATAGTCATCAGTCAGTTTGATCTCTCGCTTTTTAAGTGGTATTTTTGCCTGTTGGTCATTTTTAAGTTTTTCACTTTCTTCCACAGATTTCTCCACAATTTCTTGTGGAGTTTTGACATTAACACAAAATTCTAACCTCTCTGGCTCATGAACTGCTATTTTGTCCATACAGCTTTTTACCTCTTTTAGGTCTTTGGGTTCTGTTTTGTTTTCCTTCACCTCTACTTTAACAGGCTTGACATTTTCCTTAAAGGAGTCACTTTCTTCCTTGACAATTTGCTTTTCTTCATTGTGTTCTGAAGGTTTCTCTAATTTCACTATTACTGGCAATTTTATAATTTCTTTTTCCTCCACTTTCTCAATTTTAAGCGCATTTTCATCTTCTTTGACCACAGGAGGAGGAAGGCTTTCTGATTCCACTGACTGTTCCTCTACCTCCTCTTTTTCTTCTTTGATTTTCAATTGATTTTCTGTTGACAGAGAAAAACAGCTGTGAAACAAGCAGGAGACCCACAGGATTACAAATAACTTCATCAAAACAGAGGCATACCTAAAAACCCCAATAGCCCAAGCCTCGTACAAAGGACTCTTCTCTCACTGAATTAGCAGAAATCTGGCTTGTCTAACACTGTCCTTAAATAAGTGGGCTGACAATTTTTAGCTATAGAACCACCGTTCAGTCTAGTTATATACCAAGATAAACCTAATCCTCAGAAGCCAGCAGCAGAATCTAGTCTAGATTTATGCCTCTTTCAACACACAGCTGAGTCCCTTCTTCAGTATTAGCACAATACATCCAGAGGATACATAAAATCTAGGCAGAGGCATGAAATCTCACTTGAGTTTCTGGACTATTTCAAAAACCAGAACATGGTGTAAGATTCCATGGCCTTCAAGAGAAATTCCTCGGAGAAATGAGTCCCCTGTTCGTACATGTTTTTATTTCAAGATATACTTAACTATTGTATTTCAACAGTTCAGAGAAAAGACATTCAGCATTATGGCTGACAGCAAAATTCATCCAGGTTCTCCAGGCAATGACTACATGCAGACAATATTCTACACTCAGTTCATCTGCTGTTTTTAAAACAAGTAATGAATAGTAACACATCCCAGGAAACCTAGAGAGCTTTAAGAATCAGGTTATTCCACTTTGCTAACTCAGTTTTAGATCATTAGGGCTTGAAGTACAGTTCCAGCATTTAGAATAAACCATACAGCTATTTTGTCTCTATGCACTTCAGCTTGTTATTTATTTTTACCACAGCCTCTTGATACTTCAGGTTTTCTTATTTTACCAACCATTTTGTGTCAGCCAGAAATAGAACTAATTAGAAAAAGCAAATACAATAGCACTGTATATACCAGAACAGCAGCTCCTGCCACCTGGAAGATGCTTTTGCAAGCGTGCCACAACTGCAAACAAAAAGATCATTTTTTTTTTCCCCTTCTACCTCATGCCTCTGCAACTGAGCTAGTGTAGTTTTCCTGTACGATGAAAGCTTCCAAAAGTGGTTAAAAATATACAGGGGAAAAGACATGACAGCTAATAATTACATCAAAGAAATTAAGCATTTTAAAAGAACAGTGAGAAGGAATTCACAGATCTGGTCTTTTCAAATACAAGGCATGTATCCATATAAATCTCAGTATCAGTACAGCAAAGATGCATCTCTAAAGCTCCAGAAGTGGTAAGGGGCTTTAGACATGCACATTTTGAAGGCTCAACAATGGTTTTTCCCCCCTTCATAGAAGTGATCCCCACTCAGAGCCCCTGTAAGTGCCTCTGCAAAGATACCTGACTGTAACAATGAGAATGAGGTATTTTCTCTGTGTCCAAATTCTTCCACTTTCCCTTTATTTCTGTCTGTCTAAACTTTGTTCAGCCATTTCTTCCCATCACTTACTGCCTTCTCCCAAACTTCAAGGATCGCCAGAATCCCAAAACCTCTCAATTAGAAAAATCAGCAGATGGTTCTATAGTTTAACCCCCTGAACTAATTACAAAACATCTCGCATATACACAAAATGACTCAGTCAATGCAAAGGCTCTCTTAATGCTACTAGAGTCAATCAGTGAGGCCAGTAAACATGTAAGCACTGGGTTAGGTTACCATGTATTTCCATGTACTAATTTAATGATACGTGGAAAACCAGCAAAGCCAACAAGTGTCAGGTCTTCCAGCATGTTTTCCCTGCATCTTAGTAGGGCTTTCAGTGCAATCCCTGCACTACAAGGAGGAAATAGCAGAGTTTCTCAACTGCAAGGCTCTAAGGAATGTTCTGTGACACACTGTCAGCACTCAAAACACTGCAACCATAAAGAATTTCATTATTCATTATACACACAGGACATGGAGCTGTAGGAGTGAGGCCATGAAGATGCTCAGAGGGCTGGAGCACCTCTGCTATGGAGACAGGCTGAGAGACAGGTTGTTCAGCCTGCAGAAGGATCTGGAAAGACCTTACAGCATCTCCCAGTACTTAAAGGGGTCTTACAAGACTTTTGACAAGGGCATGGAGTGACAGGACAAGGGGGAAGGGCTTTAAACTATGAGAATGGAGATTTAGATTAGATATTGCGAAAAAATTCTTCACCGTGAGGGTGGTAAGGCACAGGTTGCCCCGCAAAGTTGGGCACTGCTCCATCCCTGGAAGTGTTCAAGGTCAGGCTGGATGGGTCTCTGTGCAAACTGATCCAGTAGAAGACATCTCTGCTCACTGCAGGGAGGTTAGACTAGATGGCCTTTAAAGGTCCTTTCCAACCCAAACTATTCTGTGATTCTGCAACTAGTGCCTAGAGGTGATTTTACACCAGTACACAGCCTAATGCAAGTACTGAGCCAGCCAGGTGAATGTGCCACAGGATTTGGGCACACAGTTCCAAAGGGAATTATCTACAGTATAAATGTAGATATGTTTTCAAATGGCTGCTCCTGAATTCAAAGTAAAGCAAAAATCACATCTGAGGAAGAGGTCTCAATCAGATGACTTAAGTTGGCAAAAGCACAATCAGTACATGGAATTAATTCTGCAGTGTTGGTAACTATGCAGGTTGTGTTGGCACTTACATCCAGAGTTATATACTGGAAATGCCTTAGACTGAAAGACAACTCTGCTGGGCTTTGTCACATTTTACTGCCATTTCTACAATCATCCCTTAGTACTTCCACAACAACTTCAATTTTATCTAAATATTTATTTCTTTCTTCTGTTTTACACTGCTTGTTGCAAAGAAGGAGAATAGAATAGTAATTCCTTCTACCTGATACTCAAAACCAAGACAAGCCTTGGGTAATTCCACATCTCCAATTAACTTCTACACATTCGCAGAAACACCTACTAATACACTGGAATACCTAAATTTTGTTTCTGACTGTAAAAATATTTTCCTGTATTTAACAAAATAATACAACCAGGCAGTAAAACTGGGCTAAAATTACTTGAGATAACAAGCTTCTAGTTTTTTCATTACTTAAAAGAAGTCCAGATTCTTAAAAAGTCAAATACTTCAGGCTGACTGATACTTGGCAAAAACAGTGCACAAACCAACAAGTCAGGCAAGTTACTAAATACATGCAATGACAGGACAGTAGGGAAGGAAAAAGGTTCTTGGCTTTGATCTTGAAGATCTTTTCCAACCTAAATAATTCTATGATTTTAATAACAACAATATAGTGGAGACAGATAAGGACAGCTTCACTTCTGCAATGTTTTAGCATTTTAAGTTGTTTTAACTTAAGCTCATGTCTTCTTGAAATATTGTGTCAACTGCTAAACATTTGAGAAAATAACCTATATTTTTCTGATTCTAACCCAAAAGCAAGAATAAACACCACCCCCAATACTGCCTTGATTTCAATCATGGCATTGAACAAGCAGGTATTTTTCTTTTCAAATTTTAATGTGGCTAAAACAGAAGATGTTTGGCAGTAGTTCAATGCCCCACAAAAGCATACAATAATGAGCATTTACAATATTATACAAAATGTACAGAAAACAAAAAAATACTGAGAACATTTTTTTACACAGCTCCTCCTATAAATAAATGTTTGAGATTAAATATGCACTGAAAAACCTCCAAATATATTCAGAATATCAAGGTATTGATTTACTTTTTTAAATTCCTAATCTAACACAAAAACTTCTGGAGAAGCTGAAAATTCTAACATTGCCACAGCAGAACACTTAAGGTTTGAGAAAAGAGAGCAGAAAACCTTGTGTAGCTGCTTCTTCACCCTTTTTGCTGTCTTCATCTTCTATGCTTGGACTTTCACGTGATGAATTCTCCTGCTGAGAATTGTTGTTTTTCAACAGAGCAGGATCAATTTGTGCTTTCAAGAGCTCAAGGGTCTCGGCAAGCTCATTGCGGTTTCTAGAAGAGAAAAACACACTGTCTGATAAGCCACTTACTTACCCCAAAGGGATTCAAAAAGAATAAACAAATATTATCTGCTTAAATGAATTACCCTGAAAACCTTATAGAGTTATATAGTGAAAACACAAGCACAGTGAAATGCTTGTCCTACCAGTGGCTGCACCTTTGCAGCCAAAACCTTTCAATTTATCCATACCAAAATAAAATTATGCTTTTGGAAGGACCATATCTTTATCTATCTTAATTCAATTCCTGCTGGGTCTGGATCAAAGCTGCTACTATTATTCTGTTATTTATTATCCTCACGTTAACCATCACTGATTATTCTTTGCTATTTGTTTTTTTTTCTCAGCAGAGAACAAGCTACAGCTCTCTGCTCAAGCACCAAAGAAGCAACCATATCATTTGAGTGAAATTTGCAAAAACAATCAGCAAATTAATTTAGATACTTTTTGCAAGTGCTTATCCTAAGCACATGCAACAAACAACACCAAGTTGTCTAGAAAACTCCATCAACTCATAACAGCAAAAAATGTTGGTGCACATCTGTATGAGCATGAATCTCAGTGCACTCTAACTCCTTATTTAAACTGCACATCCAACTATAAAACCCCCCCTAATTTATAAAGAATTTGATCCAGGATTGAACAGTCATTGCTTTCTTAATGGACTAGAATAATAAGGCTCTCACATCTGTTTTTCAAAGTCAATGTTCAGCAATTTGTTTTCCCCAGGTTTACAGACAGAAAGGAAACCTGTAAAAATCCCAGTATGTGGAGTCTCATGGCTTTTAAAACCATTTCAGATTTCTTAATGCATTACTGTGGTTTTCTGCTGTGAGTGTGGAGTGTTAGAACCTTCCCAGCAGAAGCCTGATTTCTTCTTTTGGCAGTGAATTCTGGAGTCTACAATGCATGGAAGAGACAGATGATGCATGGATCAGCTCTTGATCTGTTTGTTTGGATACATTTACTGTATTCCCCCACAACAGCTATCTACATGCAACTCATAGGAATGCTTATAATTTTTGTAGCCTGTTGATAGTGGTTTACACACTTCTGTATGACTACCTCGGTTTTTGAAGTCATGGCAGTGTAAATAATCTGCAGATAGTTTGGGTTGGAAGGGATCTTCAAAGACCGTCTGGTTCCTACTTTCCTGCTATGAGCAGGGACATCTTCTACAAGACCAAGTTGCTCAAAGCCCTATCAAATCTGGCCTTGAACACTTCCTGAAATGGGATGGCCACAGCTTCTCAGAGCAACCTGTGCTGCTGCCTCACCACTCTCACAGAATCACATCTAAACCTGCCCTCTGTCAGTTTGAAGCCATTCCCCCTTGTCCTGCCTCTGTACATGCCTCTGTAACAAACCCCTCTCCCCTTTTGGCACTAGAAAGGGCTCTGAGTTCTCCCCGGATCCTTTTCCTCTCCTGGCAGGACAATCCCAAATCTCTCAGCTTGCCTTCTCCTGCTAGGAGAGCTGCTCCAGACCTCTGAGCATCTCCTTGGCCTCCTCTGGATTCCTCCCAACAGGAGTAATTGCAATGTAATTTCCCCAAGAACAAATCTGTCCTCGTGTAGCTTTCCTAACAAAGCTGAAGTTAAAGAAGCAAGAGTGTTCTATTTTCTAAGGCATTTAGCTGGCCAGTAAGTAATATGGAGCCATCATCCTCAGTCAGTCTTCTCTTGCTATCCTTTCTATATATTCATTGTAGCTTGAACTAGCAGGAAACAAATTATGTGATAGCTGCTACCAACAAATCTGTGAGTTGTTTCTGTACATGATTTTTCACTAGAACACAGATGTCAATGCAGAAAATCCCATGGTCATGAATCCTACTGTGTGAGAAATGAAGATTTACTGAAATACATTTCTGAGCCTGAGTCACAAATAGCTAAAAACCCCACAAAAAAGAAGAAGGAATACCTAACAATGCATTTCCATGTGGATCCATCCTGGTCATCCTGCTCTTCTATGTACATCCTGACATTATGCTCTTGATCCAGCTGATACCAGTACATGAGGCCATCCTTGTCCCGACCAATGGGCTGCAGACGCATGGCATCAGCATCCTCCTCGTTAATAATATTCTTGAACTTTAGATTGTCATCAAACTGACATTCACAGAGATACTGAAAAAATGGAAAGACTGGTAAGATGTCAAAAATATAAACAGAAAGAAGAAAATCAGCTCATTTCATTTCAGTGTGATTTGGAACTCGTTTTTAGACCTCTCTGTTGGATCTTTGCATCAGCTGTAGCTATCAGTTTTTTCCAGACCATGTTGTTTTTAAATGAGATACAAGGGTTTGGGCTGGTTTTGGGGTTTTTTTTTTTAACCTGGCTAGCTTAGAAAGCTCATTCTCAATTTTTATTACATAGTACAAATTATCTCATTCTACAATAGAATCCATACATAACTTGGAACCAACCCTGACGATTTTGTCAAGACCACAAAAGATGAAGTCCCATTTTGCCTTTGGAATTTAGCAAGGTAACAAACACATATTAAAGTGTGTATTGCACAGGCAAAGAGCTCTTGAAAAAGCAGTAAGCACGAGACTATTTTCATATAAAGTGTGAAAAATATGCAAACAAAGTGTTACATGCCATTTGGGACCATCCCACTACAATGAATAATATTATGTCTGTTCCAAGATCAGCTCTGTATTTAATATATGCTCTTACGGTTCAGTCAAGCTAAATTTGCAGGACCCTTAAGTGAGTGAGGAAGTAGTTATTTAGAACCTTAGCTGATGAATGTGTACCTTCAGAATTCCCAGTTTGCATTCAACACTCATTTCTAGGTATCCTTTTTTTTCCATCTCCCAAGCCCAAGTGCTGTTGAATTCTTGACATATCTGTTACAAACAAAATAAGCATATTTCTAAGGTTAGGAGAAAAAAGCAACTTTAAACTTTTTTATTAATAGCAACTTACTATGGTAATCAATTATACATGATCTCTTTGAGATTGCAGTCAGAAAGTCTTACAGAAAAACAAGAAGTAAAACTGAGGCACGTTAGCAACCACTGTTGAATTTTCATGGAAGAGGAGATCATCAAGGTCCTGGTCACCACCACATTCTCTAAACATCCTAAATTAGGTAGCATGACTCTGGAATGAGAAGGTATTATTGTCTTTGCTGTGCACATATCTCACATTTTTCTATTTCTGTCTATTTAGAGAATAAATTCTCTCAAGCAGACACAACTTCCTATTATATCTCCTTGTAGCACTTAGCAGACAAGTTGCCAGGGTCTCTTGGGGGCCCCTAAGTCCTTCAACTGTATGGCAGATAACAAACACAACTGCTACTCACTCCACACTGTGGAATTATTATTCTTTACAAAATATCTTGAGCTTAGAGATGCTTGGCAAATATTTTAAAATATTGTTAATTACAGCCAATTTCAATTTATTTAAAGCAAATAAATCCAACCACACTAATATGGGGGAAAAATCCTATCACCAGAAAAAGCAGCAGTAGAGGAGAAATAGATTGAATCAGCATGAACTCCAATAATAAAGGTGAAGAAGAAATTCCCTCTCCTCCTAAACAACTCAGACGTCCTTAAGACAACTCTCATGAAGAGACAAGCTGCTCATCAATTGAGGACACATGGTGGGATCTCCAGTCAGTGAGGCTATTCCAATGGAAATATCCATAAGGAGGCAAAAGCTGATCACAGCTACATCTCCAGCTGGAATTATTTTAAAGTGCCACTGCTGAACCACAGCTGTCAAATCACTGCTGCCCTTCAGTCTGCAAGGCTGGACTCAATCAAAACACTGCAGTCTCCCAATTAACAAATTATTATTTGGCACTAATAATACAATTACAAGATTATAAGATACAATTGCCAAGCTACTTAGAAACCTGCCAATCACATCTGAATGCAGCTTTCTCTGGAAACAGCAGCAAAAATAATCTAAACTTCACCCACCAGAAGTACAGATTAACTGCTTCATCATGTAAAACTCCACCTGGGCTCCAACTAAGCAAAGGGGCTGCTACCCACCCTGTCCCACAGCCACACTACCAACCCTCCACTACCCCCAGTAATGACACTGTTTGTCAGCTGGCACAAGGGTAACCTTGCAGCCAGGTCAGCTCAGCCACACCATAAATCACACTTTGACTTTAAGCTGTGACCTACAGAGAATAGTGCAGAGCACTCTGGCCACAAGGGATCCTGCTGAAGAGCAGTTTTTCCTGCTCTGAGGTTAAGGAATATGACACAGGGACTTCTCTGATGCCAAGCCAAAGCTCACAGCAGGAGACAATCGCTGCTCACTCACAAAATGAGGCTACTCCACTTTCTCTCTCCTTTTCAACCATGGAATATGAAGAACACTGGGAAACTCTATATCAAAACCCCTGCTCAGGGCATATGCCAGTTGCTGTTCATTACTTACTCATTAAGTATGGGAGCAATAATGAGGAGCTTGATGTGCTACCAAGTGTGTGACTGTCAGAGCAAAAGCTTTGAGACATCAGAGCTGATGAAGCATCTGTTCAAACTGAAATGACTACATTTTGACAATTAAAAACCAGATAATTGTGCTTTCTCCTGACAAGTACTGTCACAACCCTGAACTACAGATCTCATTGATCCAAGCTCTGCTGAAATCAGTCTCTGCCTTCCCAGAGAGGATGCTTCACACTGATCACAAAGCTGCTGCTTGCAGGAACTGCTGGCTTCTGCATGCTGAGTGGTCAGCACCTTGCCACCCTGCAGGAAATGCTGAAACATCTCTCTCAAAGAATTCCAAAGCAGCTATGACGGCAACTAACACTGTTATCAGAGTTCCAAATGTTCACTTTAAGCAAGGAAAACAGGAACATGAAAGAAAAGTCTCCTTGACAGAAGAGTCTCCTTGGGTAGGGCTACAGATACCTGAATTCTAACAATCAGAAATGTGTTCAGAATGTGCTGATTTGGGGTTGAAGGTTTCAGGTGGACCAGTGCAGAGAAATCTTCTCTGTATAAAAATGTAAGTTATATAGTTAAGTAAAACATTTTGTCAGCAGACAGTGCAATGTGACTTCATTGTATGTTTCTCAAAATCAGCTAAGCTGGACACTTCCTCTTCGTTGTTGGAATGCTTGGGACCAGGCATTTCTTTACCTCAGCCACACATGACCACAAGACATCCCTTGTGCAGAGGAGAAAAGTCAGACTCACAGAGACCTACAGCCATTTTCTTCCATAAAAGACTAGTGCACATGGATCCAACTTGGGTGGTTCACCACCAGAAGTGAGAAGGGAAAGAACTCTCAACTACCATGTTCACTTCCTATCCCAAAACATATCCATCTGTCAAAATACCAGCCACAGCTTAGAGACCATTTTTTATGATGCTCTTTATATGTACAACTGTCAAGTGAAGCACATTTTATAATTAGTTGGCATATAAACAAAATATAATAATACATACATGCATAAATATTAAGAGCATGTAAGTCTGAATGTCCTCCACTAAAGTTTCTGCCTAAATAAGAACATCTAGAACATATCAAGTCCTGTTTTATCAAAGCAACACATCAGTAGTTTCTAACAAAGGAAAAACAGGTCAACTTTGCCTCTTAGAGTGTCATCAATAATATGTGGAACAATACTGCAGGCATCAAGGAAAAATGCTCTCAGTGGTTCCACACCTTTTCAGTTTTTCCTGGCTTTTGTGGCATTTCCCAGTACTCTTCCTTGCTTTTCTAAATTAATCATACTCCTTTGAAATGGGGACAATATTAGCATACCTTTCTAATTAGTTATATTCAAATTCCTTTGTTCTTCAAGGTTCCTTTGAACCAATGGCCAGAATAAGCTTCGAGTTAGCTCTGGAGACTGTTAAATGAAGTAGAATTTATTAACACTTACTTGGTCTTAACAGGGGTGTGAGGGAGGGTTTCCTTACTGCTTCCCTGAAGAAGAATTTCCAAACTGCTTTGAAGAAGATTTTCCAAACTACTCCCTCAAACTTGTTTAATCGCCCTGCTTTCTGCTTACCACACAACTGGTAAGTGGCTCCAGTGGGGGACATAAGTTCACGAGTCAGAGTTGGGTTTTCTCAGTTTTCTGCAATGGTTTTTGGGTTTATTAAGGAATTCAACACAACTCAGTAACCACAGCACTTGGTAATACACAAAGTATACACAAGTTACATAAATTATTACATTACTATTTTTTAAAATTATCATCAATGCTTTACAGTTGGTTAACAGGTCAGAATTAACAAAGGCCCTTTAGCAGGTTATTCCTCAACACATTCTTAAAGGGTACACAAACCTCAAGACAAATTCATACCTCTGTAGAGTTTATAGACAGCATTTAAGGGGGAGACCTGCAGCTGGATTTGCCAAGTGCCATTATTTGTATGGTTGCTATTACCATGATGTTGCATTTCTAAGCAAGATGTGATCACAGCTGTACAGACAATAACAAGATTATGGTTCTGTGGATTAAAAGACACATGGAACATATCCAGAGGGGAAATGGTAACCTACTAATTCTGACTATCCATCTATTTTCATTTTTTGAAGCAGTGAAAATTATTTCAACTGGAAACTGTTAGTATGTAAAGTGTCAACAAAGACACAGCTGCAATTAAAACATCAAGACAGAATTATGTAAAACAATGGGATGCTCTATTTTTACTGATGCATAATTACATTTTCTTCTTAGCTGTGCCATTCTAAGCATGCAGATATAAATCACCGCAATACTTTCTTTTATTGTTAACACATGCTACAAGACCTTTGTATGGTTCCTGTATGAATATCAGCCAAATCACAGTAATTAAATCATATTTGGACAAGTGACATACAAGTGAACTGCTACTGTATAGATCTCTGCTCAATTTAACCCATTTCCAGGCTACTAAATATTTTTTATTTAGGGTCTTAATACTCAAGAAAGTATTTTCCTGCCAATTGTGAGAGTGGACACTCTTTCAACATGCAGAAGATGGTACCTATTTTCAGTGATTTTTTTTTCCACAAGCCTAGGCAGACTGCAAGTTAAGCTGGGACCTGATGCACGTGTGTCGATGCTGGCACAGCCCAAGGCTCCTGCAGCTCAGACTAGGGCTTGCTCACACAACTGCTCATCACAACCATATTCCAGCATTGCAGAGTAATACAACATGCATTTGTACCTTGATCAAGTATTTTTCCCATCTGTCTGCTGTGACAGACTTCCCAATCTTTCTCATCAGTTTCAAGTGAAGCTCCACCAGTTCTTTTGGGACTGCAGTATTGAGAGAGAGAAAAAGAAAAATACAAAAAGATGTAGTTAAGTCTGGTGCAAATATTCTTCAATGCTAAACACTGGTAACACTGAAACACTGTGACAAATTAAGACATTTTAATAAAATAGAAACTTCAAGCCTGCTGAAGAGCTGCCCTGCAACTGAGAGATGGAGGAAGGTTAAATTAATCACAAGTCTTTCTGTTTAGATTTACATTTAGGATAATCATCACCCTACAATTAAAGGATATAGAGCTCAGTGATAAACCTGTGGAAATTCTGGCAGTGTTAAAATCACAACTGTACCAGAACTACCCCAGTCAAATACCTACAAAAATAATACTCCAAGCAGCAAACCTGCAGCTGCCTCCAGAAACCCCAATGCCATATTCTGCCCCATACCTGGAATACCACTGGATCCAAACTATTTTTTGCCAGGTGCATGGTATGGAAGAAATGTTCCTGAAACTCTGTTCTCACAGATGTAGCTTTCTATACACTTACTCTCTCTTGTACTGGATGGACAGAGAGGTACTCAAGATATGGGGCTTGAGGAATGGTTGCCAGAAGTGCAGCAGAGTACAGCTGCACCAGTGCTGTCACAAAATCAAAGTTTTATAACCAAATTTATGTCTCTCTTAGTGTACACTCCTCAGAAACAACCTCAACAGCTTGTCTCAGCTCACATCTGTGACTTATAAATCAATTTGGCACCACCAAGTGGCAAATTTGCAGAACACTGACTTTGTAAGTTAATGAGTAGCATAACTTCTAAAAAAATACATAGTTTTTAATTATTAATGCAATTCTACCTGCCCAGTGACAACAGCTTTCTTGTCTGTAATTTGCTGAGAAAAACTTCAAAAATTAAGTTTTCAAGTATTTTTATTTCTCTACTCTTTGTATACAATTTTATGTTCTAAAAGCATTATCAGCCCTCCATGCACACACATGTTAAAAGCTTTAAACCCAAGAATTTTTATTCTCATAATTTGTGATTATGGTTTTTCTGCTAGTCCATAGCATTACTTGACAAGATAAGCAGCTGGGACATCAAATGTGGTTGTTCCAAACTAGATACCACAGAGATGTTCATTCTTTTACTCATTTATACATTACCTGTGTGAATCTTTTCAACAGCTAACTTGACTTCACCCAACCTTTCTTTGTCTTTCCATCAAATGCCTTGATTTTCAGGTGAACATACTGAGTTGCTAAAAAATCAGTTTGATGAAAATGCTTGTGTTGTTTCAGAAATACAGACATTTCATACACAAGCTTCTTCAATAAATAAATATAAAAAGTACCAGCCTGGTACCCTCCAAGAGACCTCTTTTCAGTGTAAATAACTCATAAGCAGCAAGTCTGACTTGTTCTCTTTAATTCCATTTGCATATAATATTTCCATTACATACTGAACACACCTAGTACCTCTCCTTGCTTTTACTGAACACTGATGCTTTTCATGATTTTGAACTAACACCGATTTTAAAAGGAACAAGATCAAAGGCCTTAACCCCAATAAGTGCCAAGCAGCTGGCACTAATAAAATTAAGTGCAAAGCACTTTATACACAGTTCTATCTATGGTAAGTCATACAATTAAACCTCTGCTTGTGTTTGTGTGACATGGAACTGAGCCAGGGTATTCAAAATCTTGCTGAATCAAATCTTTTGTTCAGCATCCTTGTTTTGTTTGTTTTTAATCAGACCTCTTTTTATGGGTACATACTGACAAGAATCCTAGTTTAAAAAAGCACAGGTGATTTGTTTCAAATAATCAAATTCCCAGTCACCACAAAAATCTCTGCTAGAGCTTTAGTGTTAGAAAAAATGGAATGGAGAACATGAAAAATTTTAAAAATTGGCGTAATGTGCACACTCTTGGGTCAGCACTTCCTTTGAGTTGTGTTAGTTGAGTTAGAAATCTCACTTTTCTCAGTTTCAGCATTTCAGCTCTTGTATGTCTAGGATTGTGTTGTTAGACATGAAATAAAGAAGCTTGACTCCAGCCAGAAGGCAGAAGAGAATCAGAAGGCTTTATTTACAATTTATCCAGCCTTTTTATAATATGCTGCACTAAAAAGGCATGTCATTGGTCCATAAAATTAACACCTCTCTCCATTGGTTAAGTAACAGAAACAACACCTGGGAGAGAGGTTGTTATTAGAACTTAGAAATGTTGTGAGAAGAAAATAGTTATTTACAGGAACTGTCCTTGAAAGAAAATTTTCCCCTGAAATCTTCCCTTGAGAAGAAAATCAGCCACTAAGGCTGAAAACCTTACAGACTCAGAAATATCAGGCCCAGGATCTTCATGATGTATTGATGTGATTACTTCTACAAATTTCACAAAACAATTCATATCCATTCTGTTTACTATCCTTTCAAGATGCTTTCCATGTATTACACAATATTAATGACTGCATTTCTAGGCTGGCTTTTCACCTCTTCCCTTTGCTGAGAGGAATCCCACAGTACCCTCCTGGTGTAATGAAGGAGGCAGGAGGTTTGGAGACGAAAAGTGATGTCTAGTTTGTTCTCTAGGGAATGTGTGAAATGCAGCCTGACCAGCCACATGCCCCAACAACCACAGAAGCAGAAGCCTACAGGACTGAGAAACAAACTCTGTATTAAATCCAAAGTAACTGTAAATAATACAGGATGTACACCTGACTTGTCCAAAAACAGCAGCTAAGGGAGATGGTCCAGGCAGGCTAAAGAGTAGTGGCAAATCTCGCCCAGAACACTTAGCTGGTAGGGAATAAAATTGCACTAGTAAACACAACTAAAACTTCAATTCTCTCAGAAATGCATTGAACCTGCATAACTATAAATCAATTCACTTTTGTTCAGACTGTATTAAGAATTTCTGACAAGAGTTCCAATATTGAATTGAGACATCAGTAAGGATCATTTTTACAACACTGTTCTATCCTACATGAGAGAAAGAACATAACACCAAAGAGAATGATGTTATGAATATAACGTAACTATTTTGGGTTGTGTTGCTGGCTGGTTTCAGCAAATAACAACAGTGGACTATGATCTCTTTGCAAAATTTCATCTCCATTCATGTGGGATCTGCATCGTTCATTTCAGGAACTTGTATAAGATCACTCTGCATTTGTAAAAATTTCCCATAGTGGAAGGAACAATACACAACATCCTTCTTGTATAACTGCCATTCTGTGAGGTTCTGGTTAAAAAAGCATGATGGAATGTATTAAAAAAACCAAAACCTAAATCTGAATTACATTCTCAAACTTTTATGAAACTTTGATCTCTCTGGAAAGTAATACAGGGGTTCTCTAAAACCTTCTCAGAACATGCTTAAGCAGTGGAGAAAACACCAGGACTGTGCACAGGGCTAATAGCATTTGTACAGCACTTTTGTGCTATTTCAAAGAATTGGCTATAATTAAATCATGATGCATTCTGCTAGATATTCAAAAATACATACTTTTCATAAGAAGAAGTCATAGGCCAGGAAGAATGAGTCACTATATACAATTATAAGGTGTGTATACAATTGTAAGGTGTAACTCTGGTGGAGTTCAGCCCATTTGTTAAGCCCTACACTTCCCTGGAGGGCAGGCTGTCATCTCAGCCTCACACAGTATCCTTTGAAGATTATTCTGTCTATTCTAGCATTTCAGGGAGCATCCTATACATCAGTCACATGTCTAATAAATTTGGGAACATCAGAATAATTGAAATGGATGAGAAAACATACAAACATGTGAAAACTCCATAATCTGGCCAGAAAAGCTGTAACTTTCAAACACCTACACAGATTACCAGATTAAAGACAATTTCTCGTGTAACCATAACCCCATTTCACCACTATTTGTTTTCCCGCCAAAATTAAAAGGTTTACAACTCACCTAAAAAAACCTGAAACAGCAGATGAAAACAGAAAACATGACAAAGTCCTGAGCCCAGAGGGAGGATGGGGGAATCTGTTATTCTGAAAATTATTATAAACAAAAAAACCTTGGTATCAGAGCAGATCTGGAGTGCTGGACACAGAGAGGAGGATCAGAACTATGATGTACACAGATAATGATGTGGATTGCAAAGCCTATGCCTACTGTCCTCCTTCAGAGTCCCAGGAAGAGAACACTGAACTCTTAGTGCCAGGAGGACCTGGGGTGCAGGGAACAAAAAATAAAACTCTGGGATGTAATGGCTGCTGGCAGTTTTCATGCTTCACAAACACGAACAGGTCTTCCCAGTTACACTAGTAAACCATTTTCCATGCTAACTTGTTTTGGCAAGTGGAGGAAATAAAATGACTCATAAGACATACATGGCAAATATTTCCATTAACCGTATGTTCTTTTTCATCCTCCTGCCTTGACCAAAATTACCTCTGCACACGATGACTGCACTGTCAAATAACACCACACTGAGCAAGAGGACAGCTGAGATTGATGAGATCATTAATGATCTCCCACCTCCTCTTCTTTCTGCTACCTGCACACAGCTGATGTGGGGATTAGCTACTGGCACCCTGCATGGAGTTTAATGGCAAATAGGAGGTGGTTTCCACCCTGTTCAAATTGCTCTGCTGTGAGTGCTGGAGGGAGCTGTCCTGGAGGCACAGGCAAAGGCAAGAGCATCTCCTCAGACATCAGTAAAGAGTCAGTACTGCCAGTGTGGAACACGCTGCACAGCGAAGCTGTGGATGCCTCAACCCTTCAGGTGTTCAAGGCCGGGCTGGATGGGGTTTGGAGGAGTGTGGTCCAGTGGAAGGTGTTGCAGCCCACAGCAGGGAGGCTGGAATGATCTTTAGGGTCCCTTCCAACCTAAACGATTCTATGATAACTTAGCACTTAACTCATCACACACCAACCATGCAGTTAATTCCCTTTACAGACAGGCCCTTAGGCATAAATTTGCTTAAAACCAGTCCCTTACAAAAGGCACAAGCGTCCCCAATAGACATTTGACCATGTTTCCAGCATCTTTAATATTCTCCTTTATTTCTGTGTGAAGTCTGAAGTCCCACTAGCAGTCTGAGGCAGCAAACGTCTTTTAGATTAGTTTCAACCAAAGAGAAATCCCTCATCTGTTTCATTCAACAACTAACAAACACTGAGTAAAAGAAAGGGAATAGTATCTCCCCTTTGGCACCAGCAATGGTTAATGATAACATAAATATTCTTCTTGAACGAGTATCTAATTTGTTTCTTATCTCAACTCAGTATAAGGAAAATGTGAGATCCTTTTAGTTATTCATAGAAGTTCATAGATCACAGAGAAAAATGGCAGCCTTGGTATGAATGTGGCATGATAAATAAATGGAAAGAGACAAAACCCCTAATTTGAAACCAGGCAAGAAATTTCAGCAAACCTCTGATAAAAAATTGTGGCACTGAGGAGTCTCATCTTCATGCATAAAAATAATAAATTTGAATCACGTGACCTCATGAGAAAAAGAGCAGTTGTTCCTGTTTGAAAGGACAATCTAAGCATCTTGGTTTTTGAGTCACCTGATGAGTCTTATCCTACCAAACTGTGTGCCTACAAAAATAAACACGCACAGGAAAGGGGAAAAAAATGAAAACTGCTCTGCCTCCTGAGCGAATGAAAAGAGCAATTAAACATGCTGTAATTAAACCACAGATCAAAACAGAACGAACAAGTCACCAAGTAGCAGTTTTATATCCGGTTCCTAGAAAGACTGTTGGCAGGCATTACAAACAAACAAACCACGCTCACATTTAAATGACATTGTTATCCTAGGAAAGCACTTTGAAATCTGGATGCTCACCAGCTAGATCATTTTCACACAAATATCCGAGTACATTTAAATCTCTTATCTGTACAAATACGTATTCGAAGACTCTCCTCTTACCTGGACTATTCAGAGCATGGGTCACTCTAACATTAGCCAGCAAAGGTAAGATTTTTATCCCGCTGGTAAACCCCCTCCTACACATTCCCATGCGAGGAACCCAGCACACCACCTCCTTCACTGCCGCTTGCAAATGAATCGTGACCAACATGGAAAGTGTTTTGAACTGGGATTAAAATGCCTTTTCTACCCCCAGTTCTTGTAGTAAGTTGCATCACAGCACAACAGACCTTGGTAGCAGACTTGCATCCTGACCTCACTGCATCAGTCCAACCCAGCACTGCGAAGTCCCAGCAGCAAACCACGTCCTCAAGTGCCGCATCTACACGTCTTTTAAATGCATCCATGAATGGTGACTCTGCCACTTCCCAGGGCAGCCTGTTCCAGGGCAGTGACAACCCTTTCCATGAGGACATTTTCCTAATAGCCAAACTAAACCTCCTCAGCACAACTTGAGGCCATTTATTCTTGTCCTATTGTTTGTTACCTGGAAGAGGGGACCAACTTCCACCTGGCTATCACCCCCCTTCAGGTGGTTGTAGAGTGACAAGGGCCCCTAAGTGTCTTTTTCCCCAGAATAAAAAATCCCAGTTCCGTCAGCTCCTCCTCACCAGACTTGTGCTCCAGACCCTTCAGAGCCCTTCTCTGGACACACTCCAGCATCTCAATGTACTGAGGGGCCCAAAAATGAATGCAGGATTTGGGATAAGGCCTCATCAGTGCCCAGCACAGGGGGACAGTCACTGCCCTGGTGCCACTGGCCACACTACTGCTGATACAGGCCAGGATGGCACTGGCCTTCTTGGCCACCCGGGCACACAGCTGGCTGTCAACCAACACCCCCAGATCCTTTCCTGAGAATTAGATTCCCAAACACTCTTTCCTAAACCCATAGCACCACCCTGAGCACCTTTTCCTCTCATATCTTTTATTCTACAATCTTCCCTTGTCTAGAGCTCAATCTGATTATGCTTTGCTTTCTAATGCTCACACTACCATCAGTCACCTCACTGTATATGAAACTGGGATTAAAAACATCACTTTCATTGTCATCAACATAACTCATGAAGCTGGAATGAAAGGCCATATCAACGTAAACAATCCCTGGAGAGCTGTTCTTCAGCAGCTCTTTAGCAGATAGAAGATGGGTTAATCTTTCACAATCCCCCTATTTCATTCTCTGGCTAGTAAGTGCCTCAGAACGTTGGGGACTTTTTAAGCCAATATATTATAAGGAACAGCAGAAAGGTTAACAAAAGCAGCACTGATGTGAGAATAAAACAAAATTTAGCAAGAAAAGCATGCTGTCCTGCGCAATGAAAAGGAATAGGAGGTAGAAGAAAAAAAGAAAATTACTTTGAAAACATAGCACAGAATCTATTTTAGAAACTGGAAATAGTACAGGAAAGACAGCAAATGAAACCCCAGTTTACTGACTCAAAAAAATGTACTGAATAAAAAATGGGCTCCAGTCCACAAACTTAGGCCATGTGAAGGGCAAGGCAAATCAAGCTGGGGCAGCAATGTGCAAACAAGCAGATTGCCCTTAAAAAGGGCTACTGAAAACATTTGAAATTGTCACTGATTGCCATTGCTGGCAGTTAACTCACGTGCAGTGACACCATCATACATTTCTACTGACTAAAATCAAGTGCACTTGACTTGCTGATCCTTCATTTGGGCCTATGCAAACCCTGACTGAAACTGCTGGGACCACACCCCATGAAAGCAAAGACACAGCAGCACATGCATCTTGCATTCTAGTCGGTACAAACAGGACACTACTCCCAGGATCTTCTGCTTGCTGTTGTATCTCGGTCTCCAATACAACCAAGATTTTAAACCCATGAACAGAAAGTCCTATGTAATTACAGTTCTCAAATAAAGTATAGGTATGACAAAGATGAAAAGTAATTGTAAAGATTACACTTCAGGAGTGGATTCTGGAGTGTTTCACAGCTCCTCAGTGCAAGTATGCATCTTCATGGCTTCTGGATACACTGAGGTAAGTTCACTTCAGAGAAAATTCAGTAGGTGGTTTTTTTCCACTGGAAGAAGCAGACAGAGATGGTCTGCAGTGGGTGGCATCAACATGCCCAGCTCAGGAACTGGGAGCCAGCCTTTGGAGCATGTTGCAGAATACCCCTGCCCATTCTGCTTGTGTTAGGCACAAAGGTGTCCTACAGAAAGCATAAGTGGAGTTCAGAACAAAAAGAACAAGCAGATTGATCAGAGGAGCAGATCCAACTCTGCAATAAGAAATGCTAACAAGGCACATACTCAGAAGTGGCAGCCCTCTCCAGAAACATCAGTAGCAGGAGGAGGATATACATCCAGATGTCAGTCTGGACTGAGGCACTTGCTGGCCACTACAATCATGGAGGCTCACATTTGCAGAAAGGATGTAAGCAAAACAGGTTGAGATGGCAATGTTCACCCTGCTCACCTTTTGATCTAACACTAACCATCTGCACAGCCATTCAAGTGGTAAAATTTAATTCGGTGTCTTTGTTCGCTCTCGGATCAAAATTACAGCTCCTTCTCCTAAGAGGGTGGCCCAGACAGAAGACAAGCAATTAGAAAAGAAATGCAAAATTCAAGGGACCAAAGAAAGAATAATTCCTGTGAAAAGGAGCCTGAGCTTTCATTCCTACACCAAACTCCTGGAATTTTTTAGATTTTTTGCTATTTAAAATAGGAAAGGGCAGCAGCATAGCAGTAGGATTCATCTAAGCAAATGTAGATACTGTTCCCTGAGCTAATTCTGTAAAATCCATTTACAACCCACATAGAGAAACACCTTCAGAAAGAGTCAGCTCATCCTGAAGTAAAACATCTGAGGTCTGCTAAATACATTTGGAGAGATTAATTCTGTCACAGAGTGTCTGGCAACTTTTTCCAGTGAAAACCACCTCTTTCAGTTGGGTCTTAAAGATACAGGAGTATCAGTAACCGGGGGTTGGTACATCTCATTCTTAAGCCCTTCCCTAAGATCTTAGGCTCCCCATTAGACACAGAATTCCCATTGCAGATCTGACTTTAGCTCCTACAATTTATCTGTGCACAAACACTTCCAGCAGACAAAATCAAATGTCTAAGCATGGCAGCATTTAACTTCAGATGAAAGCTTATATCCTGCTATGTTAAACTAAAGCATCCTCAGTGCCGTGAAGTGTTTAGTACACACCAGCATAGAGTTGTATACATCAGTAGTTAAGAGCTGTCAGCTTTATTTCAGCTTTATTCACTTAATGAACATAACAAGCTGCTTTCTGTTAGAGGATAAGGTGAATGGAAGTCCTTTTTCACTCCATTTTATGAAAATAAGAAAATGCATTTTTTATCCATTTCTTTGTTTTGTTACTGAAACATCCCTCTGGTGTCAATTTTTGCCACATTTCTCAGGTACTGTACAAGTGTGAATATTAATAGCATTAACAGATGGAAGATGTTGATTATACTACAAAATCACTTTCTCCCACATCTCTTACTTGAATAAAAAGGCAACATTAAAAACCTCAGGTTGAATAAAAGCCACTTTTCTAAAGCAAGTTTCATTCCCAAGGTTATAATTCCTCAGTCTTCTCTTCAGATGGGAAAAAACCAACCAAAAAAAACCCACCAAAAACCAAACTTCAGAACACCAAAGAACCCCAAATATTTATCCTCTTCCATGCATCACAGGAGATCTATTACAAAGACATTTCTGTCCTTCTTCAGATTTAATTTTAAAAATATTAAGTTTTTTTCTCTAGTCATTGGTAATCCAACTTGCATTTCAAATAAAACTCACTTATACTTTGGGATTCACCATTTTATCTTTTATTTACCAACAATTTTACTGAACCATTGCAACAGGTAAATATTCCTTTGTAGTTTCTCTGTAGCTGTCAAATATTGCAGACAAGTTTTTTTTGAAAACCTAGTCTCGCAAACCATAATCTTTTTCATAGTATTTTTTATTTACTGGACCCTAAAGAAGTACAAGTATAAAACTACAGTGTAGCAGTCAGGGTCAAAGAATTTCTACACTACAGTGCAAAGACACATTTTATGCTTTTCAAAACATCCAGCAGTGACGAACTGGTGCAGAAACATTTGAGTACTACTCAGTAAGCATTTGGTATTTGACAAGCAGCAGCATTATGTGAGCATGAGGTTTTTTTAAGGATCAGGATAAGCAAACTTTGAAGGTGAAGCCAACGCAAGTCATTCTGCAATGCAGAACACGCTTCCCTGTCAGCTGGAAATAAGTAACTGCATGCTTGTTCTGCTCTAAGGTAATATCAGTTCATTAATCTATCAGCAGTGCAAGTGAATTTGTAGAACAGTTTATAAAAATATCAGATATCCAGAATGAGACACATGATATCTCAGAGAATAGGACAAAACAACCATAACAGAGCAACATTTCCAGCAGCTGACAAAGATTTCTGTGCAAGGTAGCAGTCACACGGTTGGATGGAAGTCATTCTGCAGATGAATTCTTGATCCCAACCAAAGAATTCTACACCTTTAACCCAATTAGCACAGAATTTGAGGGTTCTTTTAAATTGTTTCAAAGCTAGTAGCAACTTTTTGTCTATTATGTCTTAAGAAACCCAGGAAGCATGTGAGAATAGAAATTTAAGGAGCAGAATTGCCCAAGACAGTTGTCTGACAAAGTGCTAGTAGTACATAAAAACAGTGTGGTTTTTCACCAACTTCCTTGAGTTTAGATCTAAAATGAAGACTGCTTTAGACTTGCAACAAACCACTTATGTCTTCTTGAGAGCTGGTAACCAAATCATGCACAAAGTGAAGATTCACAGAAGTTTCATTCCTTGAAACGCCCAACTCGTAGGTATGAATCTCTATGAGCAAACTCATGTTTTGACCTGTCAACACTATTAAAACATCTACCCCCGTTAACATAATTCTTTTAATTGCAAGAAACGGTTGTGACTGTGGGGCTGATGCAGCTTCCCAGGGGAGCCAAGTCTGTTACCTTCGGGGCTGACGTTATCTCCAGTCTGTCCAGGCAGCCCCAAAGCCTCAGAGCCCTTTGCCAGACTGGCAGCGCTGCTGCCGTTGCCTCTCAGTAACTCGGGCCCAGCTGCTGTCAGCCGCCTCTCACACAGCTTTTAATCTGAGCTAGAAAGTAAGACAAGGGTAACATCCTGAAGGGACACTGAATTTGTAGCCACCATTTCCATAATGCCTGCCATCACTCAGTCCTCCTGTCTGAGATACAAACCCTCCAACCTACACAACCACAGGTAGATGCCATCGGGATCTGGGAAGAGCCTGGCTGCTTGAGCTGCAGGCAGATGTGAAGTGCCACAAAGTAACCAAACACACAACAGTATCTGAAGGCAAAAAACTTCTGCCATCAAATCCTTCCCTTCCCATATAAGACAAAACAGACAGAAAGGACTAGACACACTGAGCAGTAGAAAGGGCTGAGAGTGCACAGCACTCTGAAAAGAAAATGATGACCCATGGTGCATATAACTCAATGTGACAGTCACCACCAGATGCTGTTTCACAAGGTGTGTAAAGAAAACCCACAGCACATGTAACAAGATGACCTGCCCCTAAGTTAGCTTTAAATCACCTTTTCTTAGAGCCTGGCTTAATGTAAAAGCAAGAAACTTCGTGTTCTTAGTTTTATTTTTAAATATTTTCACTACAACTCAGCATTCATCAGTTTCTAAATATTTTTGGGCTCTGGCCTCAATAATTTGCAGCCATCAGCTGCAATTACACAACATGTGAAAGGCATCTAAATATCAATTACTCTTGAGTTTCATTCAACGCACCATTTTACTGGTTTTACAATAGAAAAGGAATGTAAAACTCTAGGAGCCTTGCTTTGAATACTTTTAAAAATGTCCTCTGAAGTACAAGCTGTCACACAGTTCTCCCTCCTCTACATTCCACATTATCTTTTGAGGTGGAGCTGCCACCACTGAGCACTAAAATCAAGATAGAGGCAAACAAGTAAACAACAAAATGAGAGGTAGATACACATACCCAAAATAATGTATCTCCCAAGTTTTAGTATGATTCTCAGCCCACTCCTCATGCTGCTATTTTGTTAATTTTAAAACACCATATCTGTGTTAACAGGCATGCTTTCTTGACTTATCACAACACTACCTACATTATTTTGTTGAGCTAACAGCTAATTTAAAATATTCTGGGATGTATTTGTTATAAACATTTTCCTTTATAATGCTTACAACTCTCCTTCATTTGCAATTTTGTTGCTCATTGGCAATATTTAGGCATCTTACACCTTGATCTTTTTAAAAACAGCTCCTGTCCTGGTTTCTAGGCAAATGAGATTAATTGCCCATGCTATTAAAAAAAATTAAAGAAATTAGGAATTCTACTTAATTTATACTACAATGACCAATAAAAAATAACCTATTTTTCTAACCAACTTCCTGTTATTTAATCAGTTTAAGGTTTATGGTGCTTTCCCTCTGAACTGATGACCACTCTGGATGCTGATTCACATTCAGTGGTTAACTCACCTTGAGTGATGCACTCCCTCATGTTCTGCCAGCCTTCTGCCAGGTCGGGTTGTCAGGGCTGGACAGAAAGCAAAGCCCCACCTCAACAAGTCCTAACTTAAAATCAACAGCAAGAACACAGACCACTGGTAACATCAGTTTGCACTAACATGCTGGGCTGTAGACTGCACAGGCTAAAAACGTTCTCCATGCCTCACCTGATTCCTCCTGCCACGAAGAATAACGTCAAAGAAAGGGCTGGGCATGAGAGTTACTATCTGGGTCATGCCACGTAAGGTTGCTCTGGAACGCCAAGACAGCCACCTTAATCAGTGACCTCCTTAAAAAGACTACCTTTATAGGTATATATGTCAAATACATATAGATATATAGGTATATATGTCAAATATGAGCCATCTATCTTTGCTTCAGAAGAACTAGCCATGCTTTCAAAAGAAAACAGCAGAATATTTCTCTCTGGAGAATAACTACTACAACTATTAGAACTATGAAATTACAATTTCATAAGGTTTATCAAAGCTAGATTTAAAAGCCCCTTGCTTTTGATTCTTAAATCTTTGCTAAAGTGTTGAAAACACGCTACTCACTCTGGTTTCCATTTCTTTACTCAAATACACACCTGTATTTTTTTTTTTACCAGCTGTACTTCTAAATTTTTTTCAGAAAGCCAAGCTAATACCTAATCCAGGCAACTCAGTATGCTTCCACATTATTAACCATGTTCCACATCATTTCCTAATATGTCAGTTTTACCATATTTCATCATTATTGCCAGAAAGCCAATAGAATCAAGATATCACAAATTAGCCTAATAATGACACCTTATGCAAAGAGATTATTTAAGTTCTCAGTAACAACCTTATTCTAATCATTGCATTGTGGCTGATGATGTTAGCCATCTATGTATCTCCTAGTTTTTTCTTCTTTCTACATAAGACACTTTTCTGTCCACATGTTCTGCAAATTCCCCTTGGACTTTTTAGCTTCCTTCTTTCTACTGCTAGCTATGAATACATTCTCCTCTTGGACTTCAGCAGGATTAGATTTTCACCTTTCAAACAATTTCTACCCAGCATACAAACCAACCCTTAGCCCTTAGGCTTATCCTCACCATCCTACTCCCATTTGTCCAACCTGCACTCAGAGACATCTAGTAGCTTTGTGAACATGCTTCATCATCTAGAACATGGTGCTTTTATTGCTTTTATCCCTCCATCCTTATGGCTACTCCTTCTGGTCTCCCTTTATTACTGTTAGTTCTTCCAAAAGCTCCCTTGTTGCCATATCAGTTTTTCTTACCTGATGCTAAACTTTAACCTTCATACACAGCACTAACATCTTATTTAGGAGGTCAACTAATGCTCTCTGCTGCTGATTTTGTGTAATCTTAAATAGACATTTCAAGGAAATGGAAGAATCTTTTGCAAAGCAGGACATTCACACGGCCACTTTATGCCAGCTTGAACTGGTTCCCTCCCAACTACCACCTCCAGGCAATACTGGGAGGGGGGAGTTAAGTGTTCCTTTTTATTGTTGTTGCACCCCAGCACACACCTCTCCACCTCGGATGCTTTGTTGCAATATATTGTTGATAAGTACAACTACACCACACTGCAGGCGCTGGGATCAAACTAAAATTTCCACACTTTATCATTCACTAATTAATACAGCTTTTGTGAACCATCGCAGTTTGTCCTCAGGAGGAAACCTTTATAATCCTGGTAGTCATTAATACTAAAAGGCAATAAATGTGCCCTGGCACTGGTGCTCCTAGATAGCTGTAGATGAGTTGGAAAATAGCCAGGGCAGTACCAGAGGGACACTGGCAAGAGTAAGAAATAAAGTGTTTACTTACACACAAACCTAAACAACCAGCTTTATTCAGCACACTACTGGTTCAGGACAACTGTTAGGATAGAAAAATGGTATAGCACTAGACAATCAAAAAAAAAAAAAAGCAGGCAGAGTTTCATGCTGATAAGCACCATTTTCCTGGAAAAGAGGATTTTCAAGATTAAGTTAGGTAAGGTACAATTTGCTTCCTACCCATTCTTCAAATATCAACCAAGCCTGTGAGTTCAAGGGTGTAAGCAGCATTTTTCTCCGAAGTACTAAAAGACCTAAATGACCATAATGGAAAGAGATTGAATACTAAAACAGGGCTGCTGAAACACAGGAATCTTGAAAAATAGGCCTTCTCTCACTTAGAGAAATTGTTTTCCCCAGACCACTAGACATCAACATGGTCAGAATTTCTACAGTAGTTCTGAGAAATTCCCTGCTGCTTGAGCTTTAAGAGCTTTGTTTAGCTCTCGGGGAATATATGAGAGACTGACAAATGTTAGTGGCTACTAATACCTGCTAATGCTAAAATGTTTGTCGAGTTTTATAGAGGAGTTGAAACAAAGTTCATTGATCTGGAGAAAAAATGGACGAGGAGAAAGTATTGAAACAGCGTGGAAAGATCAGTGTTAGTGAACAGCCACAGACCTTGCTATTCCACAACTGGAACACTATGCTCTTACTGCAAGGCTTTGAGGCAGCAGTGAGCACATAGCCACAGCATTCTTCATCAGGTTATCTATTCATCATCTTCCCATCATCTGCCCCTTCTTCAGGGCAGTAGCTTGAGCAGTTCAGTAGCTCCTGTCCTCGGCTCCACCCCACACCAAGGAGATCTTTCTGTTATTGTGATCAGGAGTAGTCAGCATAGATTCATTAAATCATGTTTGACCAACCCAGTTGGTTTCTACAATGAAACAACTTCCTGGATGATGAGGGGAAAGGAGTGGATATAGTGAATCCTTTAGCAAGGATTTTGACACTGTCTCTCACAACATTCTCATAGACAAACTCAGGAAGTGTGGACTGGATGAGCAGACAGGGAGGTGGAACAGCAGATCCCAAAGGGCCATAATCAGCAGCACAGGGTCTAGTTTGAGGCCTGTCACTAGCAGTGTCCCCCAAGGTTCCATACTGAGCCCAGTATTGTATAACTTATCCATCAATTATTTGGATGAAGGGGCAGACACCTCTGCAGCAAGTTCACTGGTGACACAAAGCTGGGAGGAGTGGCCAACACCCCAGAGTGCTGTGCAGCCCTTCAGAAGGGCCTTGACATGTTGGAGAGATGGGCAGAGAGAAACTTCTGAAATTCAACAAGGGCAAATCCAGCGTGCTGCACCTGGGGAAGAAGAAACTCACAGAGCAGCACAGGGTGGGGGCTATCTGCTGGAAAGCAGCTCTACTCCTTCCAGAGAAAAACCCAGGGATGCTGGTGGACAACTAGCTGTCTGTGAGCCAGCAGTGCCCCTGTTGCTAAAAAGGCCAATGGTATCCTGGGATGCCTTGGGGAAAGCATTGCCAGCAGGGTGAGGGAGGTGAGCCTGCCCNCTGCACCTGGGGAAGAAGAAACTCACAGAGCAGCACAGGGTGGGGGCTGATCTGCTGGAAAGCAGCTCTACTCCTTCCAGAGAAAAACCCAGGGATGCTGGTGGACAACTAGCTGTCTGTGAGCCAGCAGTGCCCCTGTTGCTAAAAAGGCCAATGGTATCCTGGGATGCCTTGGGGAAAGCATTGCCAGCAGTTTGGGGGAGGTGATCCTGCCCCTCCACTCAGCCCTGGTAAGGCCACATCTGGAGTGCTGTCTGTAGTTCTGGGTTCCTCAGGACAAGGGAGACATGGAGCTCTTGGAGCAGGTCCAGTGGAGGGCTATGAACATTATTAAAGGACAGGAGCAGCTCTCTTAAGAGGAAAGGTTGAGGCCTGTTCAGCCTCAAGAAGGGAGGGCTGAGAGGGGATCTAATCCATGTATTTAAGTACCTAAAGGGAGGATGCCAAGTAGATGGATCCAGGTTCTCCTCAGTAGGGCCAAGCACTAGGACACAAGGCAATGAGCAGAAACTGATGCACAGGAAATTCCACCTGGTTATGGGAATGAACTTCTTTACTGTATGGATGACCATGCACTAGAACAGGCTGCCCAGAGAGGTTGTGGAGTCTCCTACTGGAGATACTCAAGAACTGTCTGGATGCAATCCTGTACAATGGGCTCAAGGATGACCCTGACTGAACACAGAAGTTGGGCCAGATGACCCACTGACCTCCCTTCCAATGTGACCTTTTCTGTGAATCTAGAATCTAAATGTCAGCTTTGGGATGAGCTCAGTTTATGTACCAAGCAATGAGCACTAATAATTGTACATGTCTATCAGCCAGCTATTCTTACACTACACAATACAGCTTGAAGTAATCCCAAAACAAGAGGAAAGAAGTTCATGGTAAGTACTGAAAACTCAAGAAGACCCTGAACTACAAAGATGGGTGCAGGGAGAATATTCTGAAAATTCTAAGAGAATACTCTTAGAGCTTCTGCAGATCTCTGAAGTTGGCCAAGGCAAAGTACTGATGGATTGCTGGATAAAACATAACTTCCACCTTACAGGCAATAATGGGGTCACACACAACTCACTTTGATGTTTACAAAGGTCTCCCATACAAATGTACCACAGTACAGCACTGCCATGGAGCTTCTTTCACTGAACACCATCTCACACTGGCCACAAGAATTTCCACCTACAGTCCTGGTTCTTATACACTTGTCCTGAAATAAGTATTAAGACTCTGACGTGGAAGTAATATCAGAAGCTTTTCCTCCAGTTCTGGACCATCCAAACTGCGCTGGAATTCAGTAAAGCCATCTACTAAAGCATACCTCTCTTCCTTGATGGAGGCACATGCTCCAACAGAATCTGCATAATCCCTAGGAAGGCTGAGCTTTGCGAGGGGGCCTCAGATGCTCTGTAGCTCAACTGTGCCTGGAGAGCGGTTCCCAAGTTCCTCTTTTCCACTGCATATGGCATTCTGCCACCTCTTTCAGATGGGCAGTGTTACTGGAAAGAGACTAAACTGCTTCTCCTACCAGAAGTGCACTGTTTTCCGGGCTTCTATGCTGGATCATGAGATGTGGAGTCTACCTAAAACCGCATTAGCAGCGTAAATATGAAAGCACACTAGGATGAGCTGACATGCCAGCTCAGCACACATAAAGGTGCGAAGTCTCCCCATAGAAAAATGAACAAAATAGGAATAATTATGAGATAATTATTTCCAAAGTAAACGTCACTTCTTAAATGAACACCTGAAAAGCATGTGTAGAGGTGGCACACTGACCTTAACATCAGATTAGTCTACACTGACTGAAGTGTAGACCAGACGAGTTTATTCTGCATTAGAGGCTTATTTGCCATGAAGGCAGTGCAGGAATGATCCCTTGATACTTACTTTCTCCAGATTTAACCCTGTTATTCTGTTTGAGGATATCAGCTCCAATCCACTGGAGTCTACCTTCAACAAATGATTTAATTTGGTGTTTAGAAACATGAGTGTAGAGCCTCCCTCAAAGTAAAAAATGAAACAAGCACAGAAGAACTACACCAAGTTCTAAAGTTCATTAACTACGCTTTTAGTCTCCCATAGTTAGCTGCTAAGTTAAAAATGCAGCATTTTACTAAGAGGTGGTGGATTAATGGCTTTGACATAAATGTTTTGCTTCAGTCCCTAGATGCAGAAGGAAGGCACTATTAGATACTTACATTCCACAGATACAGTCAGGTCAGCCTGCATTAAGGTGCTAACTACTTGACTGATTCAGAACAGCAGTTAAAATTTCTGATTCACCAAGGGAAGGGGCGCAAAGAACCATGAACACCCAGGCCTGCAGAGCAGATGAAAAGCATCACCTCCTGATACAGCTTTAGGGCAGAAGAAAGCTTCTGATATCAATATAGCCACACACTTAATATGTTAATGAAGAAGGTGCAGCAATATATGATGTGTGAATAAACTCCACCCACCCAGCATTACAGACACTACCAACTTTGTAAGTCAGAACTTGGCCATTTACCTAAGAGGACACCACATGAATTAGCTCTTCTTCACTGAAACCAGGTAATACATTTTATGTACAATATCAATTATTAAATTGAAAGTGAAGCAGTGTTTGACAGTACTTCCATATCAGCTACTTTAATACTAAGCAATCCACTGTGGATATTACAAGTTAATGCAATGTATCACAACTTTACCTAAGAGTCAGATCAAACCCTGTAACTTCTGATCAACAGTAACAAAACATGCTTAATATCAAACATTAAATACAAGAAAAATCAATCAATTAACAGAACACCATTTCACTACCCTTTTCATTGGGAACACAGCCTGTCTTGAGCTTAAAAATTTATCAAGCTCCTCCTCATTAGATAGAGTTGCCTTTGCTTGTTATATTAAACAGCTACAAAGTTTCTCCCATATATACAAATCTTTCTCCCAGATAGATTCAACAGCAGTTTAAGTCAATGTTAGCTGTCAACTTCAGAGAATGAGAACCCTTGAGCTTCACATTGTATTGCTTCATTGCTTTACAGAGGTATTGGAATGACAATAAAAAACTACAAACACAACCTACTGCAAACAAATTATTTCAAGATCCAAATTAATTTGAAAAAATGTTTTAGGTGTCTGGAAGATTCAGGGAAAATACAGCATCTTGTATTTTATAGCTTACTGCTTTGAAGCGTGGTAGCCCTGAAGACTTTTTTTTCAGGTCTACAATGTAGTAACAGGTATTCCCTACAAATGGTTTGCACAGATTTTCTATAAGCTGCCTGCCATTAACCTAAGCAGTCATTATAAAGACAGAGAAGGGGAGAAAAGATACAGAAAAATTAACCTCCTACCAGGCATTTGCACCTCACCATGTCTTTCTTTAAAACATTTTAACCCTGATCAACACGTGCAGGAGGGGTTTTATTATGACACTCCAAACAAACATAACACATTCATGCTGGAATTAAGCAACAATCTTCCAGGCTAGGTCAGTCTGTCAGGGTGACTGCCTAGAGTCAAAGGCAATAAAGAAGTTTGAGCTGCAGTGAGAATATGGAAGAGCGCTTCAGACTGGAAATCCACACAAAATTCACTTGCTATTTTCAAGACCACCTTTAGCATGATCTTCACCAACAAGATTCTGATGCAATTTTACTGCAAGAACACACAAAGCCTGTGCACTTGTGACCATTTCAATGAAGAAGAAATCAAACACCACACTGCTAAGAAAAGCCTGCAAAAATCGATGAGCTCATGCAGCCGAGCACACTTTGGAAGACGCCATTCACCTCCGGGAGAGGTTCTCCCATTCACACACCAGGGAACCTGGCAAACCAGCGAGTGTTTTGCGTAATCATGTGTAAAATTAGATTTCTGTTGTGCAAGCTAACATTCTACTAATATTTTCATTCACAAGAGACCAAGTGCTTAATTAACATTTATACTGATTCTCAAGCTATTTACTGACACAAAGGAGGCAGTGCCTTGACAGCATGGTTCCTTAAACACAGCCCTAAATACAAATATAGCTTTTGCTCCCCTCTACCACATTTTTTGCAACTTCTCTTCCACTGAAAGTAATAAATCTCTCTCAAAAAAAAAAAAAAAAAACAACCAAAAAAACCCCAACTAAACAAAAAAAATCCCAAGCAAACAAAAAAGCCACTACAGCATATGTTTGTAAGAACAAGGAGAACAAGTATTGCTTTCCTGTGATAATTTCTTCCAGTCTGCAGTTTTGCCTTTGGAAGCAGGCAGAGGCCAAGGAGAAGCAGTGCCACAGCATAATGCAGGATGATCTGTATCATCACCTTAGTTTTGCATCTAAAAGTACAGCAATATGGTTGTAATGACAGCTCTCAGCCACCAGAAGTTCCAGCTAAAATCATATATTGGGTTCCTGTGGCGGACTTGGAGATAATATTCTTCATAGTAGCTAGGATTGGGCTTTGCTTTGGATTTGTACTCAAAACAGTTGAACACCCTAGAATGGTTTGGGTTGGAAGGGACCTCAAGGATCATCGAATTTCAACCTCCTGTCATCAGCAAGGACACCTCCCACCTGGACCAGTTTGCTCAGAGCTCCATCCAACCTGGCCTCGAACACTTCCAGGGAATGGAGCAGCCACAGCTTCTCTGGGCAACCCTTTCCTGCAAACACCAAGTTGTTTTTGTTATTGCTGAGCAGTGCTCACACAGAGCCAAGGCCTTTGCTGCTCCTCACTGACCCCACCAGCGAGGGGCTGGAGGTGCACAAGGAGCTGGGAGGGGACACAGGCAGGACAGCTGACCCCACATGACCCAAGGGATGTTCAGACCATATGGTGTCATGATCAGCATGTAAAACTGGGGCAAGAAGAAAGAAGACTAGAACATTGGTAACCATGGTGTTTGCCTCCCCAGGCCACTCTCACACGTGATGGAGCCCTGCTGTCCTGGAGATGGCAGAACACCTGCCCATGACAAGGGGTGAACCTCATTTTGCTTTCCCTAATAAACTGCCTGTCTCAGCCCACTGGTTTGCTCACTTTTATCCTTCCCATGCTCTCCCCCACCCCACCAGGGGACAGTGAGTGGCTGCATGGGGCTGAGTTGCCAACTGGGGTTAAAGCACAGTAGTTGCTTTATAATAAACCCTGTAAGAAACAATTTTCTTTCAGAAGCATATCAACTAGCAAATTTTGTCAGTTAACACTGCCACCATCTTGACAGACACTCAACTTTACTCCTTCTGAAGACATTCAAGATTGTCAAAACTGCAACCCAAGTCACAACATTGTACTTAAAGCAAGAACAAGTACCCCTAAAGGCAAGATAATTTATTCTTCATAAAATAAAATCTTCACNAGGTAGCACAGTGAAGTTCACGTGCTGTCTGTGTGATAACAAAAACCTAAAAAGCCTCTAAGAAATAACTGATAGCTTCCTAGCTGTCAGCATCTGCTCAGCATCCCTTCCTGTATGGAAATGTTATACCTGGCTTCCTTAATAATGAGCACCTACTTTGTTCTAATTGGTAGCAGGAAAGAAAATATGACTGTTACACAACTACTGAACAACATCCAAACTTAAGCTCCTTGTTCTCCTTGGGGCTCCTAATATAAAGGAAGTAACCTCTGCTGGCATCTCCCAAGAGTGACAAGACAATATAGGCCATGCTTCAAAAAAAAAACCAAACACACAAACAAAAACCTCACAAAAAATCCCGCATTTTTAAACTGCTGAGCATCAAAACAGTTTTAAAAATAATTAAGGAAACCCTCAAACTACTGACTGCCTTCCTTGATTAATATGAAGAGGAATTACAAATAGGTGCTATGTCACAGTTGAGATTTAAAGCTTGTTCCAGGTTGTAAAATTTCAGGAGAAAAACTCCAACACTTTGAGGTTCTGTAGCTATTTCCTCAGATTTTATTATGTCACTGCAAATACACTGTCAAGCAATGCTGGTATCAAAAGTGAAACTAACTGTACATTACAAATTGAAACAAAATCCTTTTGCATTCCAAGGAAAACTACATATAGTTGTAAATAGCAGATGTTCAGAAATAAAAGAACCCTTTCAGTTTTCCATCAGTGTTTAGCAACTTAATGACTTGTACCCTTAAAAACACCACCTTGAGGGCTACTTGAAGTAAAAATCATGTAGAGAAATCTAGTCACTGCAGCCATTTTCCCAAAAATGTAAAACACACCAGTGTGTACCACAGAGCAAGCCCAACGAGTTGGTTTTATCAAAGGAAAAGATATCCAGGACACCCACCAATTATCAGACAAAACATCAAGAATTATCCAAGTTTGTTTTTCACACCTCCACATTTTCTTTTTTAGAGATGAGAATTATCTCTACAATTACATCAGCTCCTCCAGGCACAAAGAACCCCAGTACTTCAGAAATTACATTTTCAGAAGGTGCATCTGCTCCCATTTGGGGGGGGGCTGTTCTAAAGCAGGGAGAATAACCTGTCCCTTTGCCAAACAGGGCAATACAAATAAAGGGCGATACAAATAAAAGTCTACAAATTTGACAAGTATCAAATCAACCCATAAAGCAAACTCCATAACACAAGTCATTGGAAATCTTTTTAGAGAAGAGTCATGCACTAAACACCACCTTGTTGACAATCTCCATCATGCAATTAAAAGTCATCAGAAATGATGGTGTTTGGGCTTTTTTTAGTAAAATGCACATTTTTAAAACACAGGCCACTATCTCACCCTTTCAGTTTAATTTATTCTGCAGTTCACAAAACTAAATTACTCACACATATTCACTCACTTCGTGCCACACAGTAAGAGCACTAGTTTTCTTTGCAGACACCACTTTAAAATTACTGTTTTCACTAAAAATTCAAAACTTTTAAATGCATTGGTGGCTTTTATTAATAAGTTTTGCAACAGTTTAACCAAACAACATTTTTTAAAATGGTTTCTCAAAACCAAGACAGTCCTTTATATAGCACAAGAGGCAGAGGAGTGATGGGGAATTGAATCAAAATATATGTTTTCCACAAAGCTAACCCTGTTTTAAGAATTTTGTGGATTTCAGCTGTCTCTTTCAAGTTGACAGACAACATGAGGAGAAAACACATTAATCACGTTTCATTCTGTTTCAGCAGTGGCCGTGGTGAATTCACAGACAGGACACCTGCGCTTAGCAAAACACAACTTCCTTTAGATGAGGAAACACCTACACGCCGATCTAATCACACACCCCCCCCTTCCCCGCCCCAGACAGGGTGGGCTTGGTGGGGAAGGAGGCGAGAGCGGGCGCGTTTTGGGGAAAAAGCAGGAGCTGCCGGAGCAAAAGCAGCCCTGAGCCGGGCTGCTCCAGCAGCAGGAAGTTTCCAAGGGGCCTTGCCGAGCATGCGCCATGAGCTGCACGGGCTCCCTATGTGGCAAGAGTGCAGAGGCAACAACCAAACGAATAACAGAGACAAGAGATCAAGAGAAACAAGCTCCCTCCCCTCTGTATTCCTGCGGCCGCCTCCACACAGCTCTCCTTCCCCAGGCTGCTCTCTTGGCCCGGGCCCTCCCGCAACCATCGCGGGCAGCTGGG
>VYXD01004335.1:15673-63823 GCA_013397195.1 Hylia prasina | reverse complement strand
TGCCCAATGAGAGCGCGGCGGGAAGTAGGCCCCGCCCCCTCCCCGCGGAGCCGGGTGGAGGCGGAGCCTGGCGGGGCAGTGGGGTCGCGCGCGCGGCGCGGGGGGTGCGGCGCGTGACGGACCCTGGGCGTGAGGGGAGCGGGCGGGAGGGCGCGGCCGGTGCCGGTGGCAGCCCCGGTCCTTGGGCCCCGTCACGCCGGGCCGTGTTTCGGGGCGTCCTGAACTGCGCCTTGCCTTCCCAACTCCCTCCCTTCAGCCCCCCGCGGTGCTACTCAGGGTTTTCTGTCCTTGTCTCCTTGCTTCTCTCCGCTGTGTTCACAAAGTGCTGTTCCCCCTCTTCTCTTACTACCAGATCCCCGTGACCTCCGCGGTTAACCGCCTTCACAAAGCTCCCCAGCGAAATGGGATTGCCGAATTCCCAAAGTGTGTTTTCCTCCTTCGTGAATTTGATACCTTCCCCCTCCCTACACAGTTGATCTAAACTTCTCCTGCCCTTTCTATGCGCCTTGCTGCTGTCAGGTTTTAATCCTGACCTTCCTCTGGCTTCCGTATCCCTTGGAATGGGAAGTCGCCCGCCTCCTGACCCTGCTCCCAGGCGGCGCTGGAGAAACACGCTGTCCTCTGACACCTTTACAAGAATTTGTTCTGCTCAAAACTTCACGTAAACCGATTTACTCTTCGCCTTGTATCCTCTTCAGTCTCTGGTTGCCCTTTGGATTTTTTTTTCTTCCGCAGCGTCTCAATAAAATATTACCTAGTTCTTGTTCACCTCTTTTATTTCATTTGATGCTGGTTACCTCCAATGAGGAAAGGTGTGCTGGCAATCTTAAAAGTCCACCAGCTTTCCCAACAGCAATTCAATCTCAGCATTCTTCCGCTTCCTTTTCAGCTACTTTTGTCTCCTGACATCCTTATCCACTGCTTCATTTCTCTCCTTCAGGACAGTCTCCTGGCATAAACGTGCATTTTGCCTCCTTTTAAGTTCAGCTTCCCTTATTTCTGATGTTTTTAAAATCTCATAACTTTGCTTGTAGAGTTCTGAGCCATTTCTGCTCCTCGTCTCTTTGGACTACTGCACTTCGCAGAAATTGCTATTTTAGGTTGTACTTGCAAGTCATTCAATTTAATGTCTCTTTTGATCTTAAGTGTTACTGTATATTTTGATACTTTACATTTCTCAGTGAATAATTAAAAAAAGAATTTGTTTGAGAACTATTTTCCTGCTCCTCAGTGGACCACACCCAAAGTTTCTGTCGACAAGTTCATTCTTACTCTAAAATATTCTTATTTATTTAAATGGCCTACCTTACTGCTAATCTCTGGCAGTATTATGGGAAACAGTTTTAGATGAAAATTTTTATTTGTGGCTTGTAAGTTTGGTTGCTTCATTTCTGCTACTTACCTATTTTTATGCTGTTTGGAAAAGATAGCATGGATTCCTTGCTCTCCCATTTGCAGTCTGTGCCTGTTTGGTTGCATAGTTCCAGCCTTGGAAGGTCATATTCCTCATCATTTTATTGCTCATTCACCTGTGTCTAACCTCCAGGTCTAATTCTACCATTTCATCTGAAAAGTTGCACAGGCAAAATTTACTTTCATTCTTCAGAGCCAGATTCTGGGTGCTTTATTCAGCCTTTACTCTTTGATTTCATTCTATTGGGACTACTGCTGGTTATTTCTTCAGCTAGAATCTCCCTTCAGGCAGACCTTTGGAAAAATCGTCGTGCAAATCTTTGTTTGAATCCATTGCATCGTGGATGTGCGATGAGAGAATCTAGAATATATGAATCCAAGCAAGTTTTAGTCCCCTCTAGCTGCTTGCCTCGCTTCCTGTTTGACAGGATACACGTGCCACTAACTTCACACAGGAGTGAGAAGGAAAATAATTGCCCCACCATCCTGTGTGAGAAGCACCTCTGGCAAACTCAGCCCTGTGCTGAACCCAAAGTAATGTGTTTTTTCCTTCATGCAATGTTTTAGGTGGGACACTGAGATCTGCTTCTGGCAATCCAAGGAGAGCACGTCCTGCATCTTTTCTAGCATGTGCAAGACAGAAAGGGAAGCTTCCAGGAGGACTGGAAGCATGGTCATCCAAAGATTTATCTTTTGCAAGGGCACTGCCTTTATTCTGTGCTGCCAGGGTTCACATAATGAATTTAAACTGTTCAATTCCTGGTGAATGTAAACAATTAAAAAATAAAAGATGAGAATCTGTGCATCTGGAAGGACCTGCCACAGAGATTTTTCTGGATTAGGCAGGGGTGGACCTCCTTTTACAGGAGAAACATCGAGTTTTCTTCAAAATGTGGATTTTAGACCGTGTGAATTGGAAGGGCAGAAAGGTGACTCTGCCCTGGAGNGCATTTTGCCTCTTTTTAAGTTCAGCTTCCCTTATTTCTGATTTTAAAATCTCATAACTTAGCTTGTAGAGTTCTGAGCCATTTCTGCTCCTCGTCTCTTTGGACTACTGCACTTTGCAGAAATTGCTATTTTAGGTTGTACTTGCAAGTCATTCAGTGTAATGTCTCTTTTGATCTTAAGTGTTACTGTATATTTTGATACTTTACATTTCTCAGTGAATAATTAAAAAAAGAATTTGTTTGAGAACTATTTTCCTGCTCCTCAGTGGACCACACCCAAAGTTTCTGTCGACAAGTTCATTCTTACTCTAAAATATTCTTATTTATTTAAATGGCCTACCTTACTGCTAATCTCTGGCAGTATTATGGGAAACAGTTTTAGATGAAAATTTTTATTTGTGGCTTGTAAGTTTGGTTGCTTCATTTCTGCTACTTACCTATTTTTATGCTGTTTGGAAAAGATAGCATGGATTCCTTGTTCTCCCATTTGCAGTCTGTGCCTGTTTGATTGCATAGTTCCAGCCTTGGAAGGTCATATTCCTCATCATTTTATTGCTCATTCACCTGTGTCTAACCTCCAGGTCTAATTCTACCATTTCATCTGAAAAGTTGCACAGGCAAAATTTACTTTCATTCTTCAGAGCCAGATTCTGGGTGCTTTATTCAGCCTTTACTCTTTGATTTCATTCTATTGGGACTACTGCTGGTTATTTCTTCAGCTAGAATCTCCCTTCAGGCAGACCTTTGGAAAAATCGTCGTGCAAATCTTTGTTTGAATCCATTGCATCGTGGATGTGCGATGAGAGAATCTAGAATATATGAATCCAAGCAACTTTTAGTCCCCTCTAGCTGCTTGCCTCGCTTCCTGTTTGACAGGATACACGTGCCACTAACTTCACACAGGAGTGAGAAGGAAAATAATTGCCCCACCATCCTGTGTGAGAAGCACCTCTGGCAAACTCAGCCCTGTGCTGAACCCAAAGTAATGTGTTTTTTCCTTCATGCAATGTTTTAGGTGGGACACTGAGATCTGCTTCTGGCAATCCAAGGAGAGCACGTCCTGCATCTTTTCTAGCATGTGCAAGACAGAAAGGGAAGCTTCCAGGAGGACTGGAAGCATGGTCATCCAAAGATTTATCTTTTGCAAGGGCACTGCCTTTATTCTGTGCTGCCAGGGTTCACATAATGAATTTAAACTGTTCAATTCCTGGTGAATGTAAACAATTAAAAAATAAAAGATGAGAATCTGTGCATCTGGAAGGACCTGCCACAGAGATTTTTCTGGATTAGGCAGGGGTGGACCTCCTTTTACAGGAGAAACATCGAGTTTTCTTCAAAATGTGGATTTTAGACCGTGTGAATTGGAAGGGCAGAAAGGTGACTCTGCCCTGGAGACGTGTCAGTGGACTGCCATGCTAGTCCAAAGCATTTCCAGGGTATCATCACCCTGTGATTCCTCTCTTTCCATTCACTGCCAGAATCACTGCAGCAATCAGGCTGCAGTGCCTGAGGGACTGTGAGGAGGGGAAAGCTCCCACGGGGAGCTGACACTTTGCGGGGCAGAGTCCCTGCCCTGCTGGTGCCCAGCAGTGATTGTGGAAGCAGATCCCAACATCACTGCGGCAGACACCAAAAAGCAGTTGGGCTACAGCAGCACTGATAAGGCTCTGTCAAGTTCTAGGCAAAAGACATCAAAGGAAGATGTGGACCAGTGGTTGGCTGCCAAAGGGAAAAGGGAGAAAATAAGCAGAGACTTAGAAAACGTGACTGAAGAGACGTTTATTTAATCTAAATGAAATAAAAGAAAAATACTGAGTGAAATCCTCAAGAAAACAACAACAAAAAAAGGTGAAAAAGCTGTTCTACTTGTCCCCAACAGAAAGGATTAGAAATTATGGATTTAAGTTAAAACAATGAAGATGGAGGTCAAACAATTAGACAAGTTCTTATTTGGATCTATAATTATCTTGGGAGACTTGGTCCCTTCTCTGGGGAAAGGCTTGACCCCTTTACATCTCTGAAAGTCTTGTTTTCTATAGCAATTTGACAGTAAAGCAAAGCTTTACTGGTGGGTTTGTTTGGCATTTCCTTTTAACCTCGTTTACCACTTTAATGGTAAAAGAAGAAAGTGGCCAAAGAAATAGTGAAGATTTCTGATATTTTAGGAAATTATTATCATCATCATTGTTCATTTTCGGGAGAAGATTAAAACCCAGATGTGAGAGGATATTCTGGGACCCGATCCCCGTTGATAGTTTTAAAAGTTGAACATCCAATACTTGAACAGATTTAGCACGTAAAATGATTTGCCCAAAATCCTGCACAAAATCCCCAAGAGGGCTGGTAATTCAACAAATCTTCTGATCCTCAGTTCAAGTCTGTTGTCACAAAACCACGTGGATAAAGTCCATAATAGCATTTCCTTCCTGGCTCCTTGGGGTGAGGACAGAATTTTCCATTTTTATGAAGGCGCTGCATATGTTGGCCTGATGTTAAGCATTAAATATCCTTTTTCCAGACTTCGGATCAACTTTGTGATGTCTTCCCCTGAAATTGCTTCCCTTTCTTGGGGTCAGATGAAGGTGAAAGGCTGCTCTACAACATATAAGGACTGCAAAGTATGGCCAGGAGGAAGCCGGACGTGGGACTGGCGAGAAACCGGGACTAATGTAAGTTTGCTCTTTACTACCCTGCATTTAAAACAGGACTCTGAGAATGGTCCAGAGAACAGTGTTCAAGTTCCAGCCAGAAATTCAGTGAGCTGCCTTTTTCTTTCATCTAGCCATTAGATTTTCCTGGGAAGAACTGAGTGTGTGTTTTGGAGGTGATTTTGTGGAGGGATTATAGGGCTGCAGTCCCACAGCGTCCTACAGGCAAAAAAGGATATAGCAACTGTTGCCATGAGTTCTGACAGCCACCTTGACCAGACAACTCTTAACACACCTTAGAGCTCTCAAACAATATTCCTCATCTGCTTAAGAGTGCAATTGTCATAAGATGCCAGTAACAACCTGTCTTCAGACTTTTAAATAAAAGTTATCTTGAGTGAGAGAGGAAAAGAAATTATGAAAAGTAAAAAAAAAAAAAAAAAGTAGACAGTAATTGACCTTGCATGTTTGGAAGACAACATTGCATGTGGTTCAGTTTATATCCTTTTCCTTGGGGTCCCTTGTACATATTTCAGGGGAAAAATATGCAGAGGTGGTGTCTCATGCACTGTTTTCTCTGTGAAAAGCTCACTGTCTGGCTAGTCACGCAGTGACTTCTCTTGGTAGCCATATACTAAGTGCTTGCCCTCTTAATTTTTAAAGTTTATCTGTAGATGGAATCAGAATTGGATGCAAGTACATGGAGCAGTATTGATGTTTCAGATTTAGAAGCACTATAGCATATATTGCATTAGGAACTTGATGTTGATAATTCTCCCCATATCAGTACTTGCACTGGGATAGATAACTGGCTAGGAAAAAAAAAGTTCCACTTTCAAAGCAAAAGTTAAAGCACAAAATAACCATGTGCTGACCAGGCCCAGCACCTGCAGCTGTATCCACGCAGAGGATGCAGCTCTCTTGGATTCATTTTAACACAACTGAAATGCAGAACTTTTGGGTTTGCAACTTCATCTGTAATCTTTGGGGGAATAGAACTTTTTTAATCTGTCAGAGTTCAGTTTATGCGGAATATATAGCACCAAGAGAAAGGTGCTGCTGTTGTGCAAAGATATCTGCACCTTGCAGAGCAAAAGGTAGCTGTGTATGTAACCTTTTAAAATGTATTTCATTTATGGCCTGGTTATAAAAAAAGTGAGTTTTCACTGCCTGTTCAAAGGGCTGGGTTTTGTGGTGAGAGTTGCTGTCTGCTTGTTTGACAATATTGGTTTAGTGCTTTATATGCACGTGGCTGGGGAAGCAGAATAGGTAATGGTAGCTGAAAAGTTTTCAACTAGTTCCCAGCTCAATCACATTTTTATATTTATTCCAACCACTGCAAAACTTTGGTTCCAAATGATAGGCACTGACTAACATGTAGGAGGCTGTGCTTTCTTTTGAAAGTTTCTAACAAGGAATATCTTCTTGTCACAAGTAAAACATTTAAATCCATAAGTCTTTAGAGGGCTTGAAAAACAAGTCAATGTTAAATTAAAATTGGAGGAGAAAAATAATAGTTGGGTTCTCTGGAGAGGTAGGTTTTCTGGGATCCTTTTTATTTAATCAGGAAGTAAAAAATACATATCTAAAGTAAGGCCTTATGTAAGTCGCATGTAAAGCTCCTGCTTTAGGTCAGTTCTATCCTTGCAGCTGAGGAGTGAGGTGATTTTCTTTTAAGATAAACAGCAAACAACAAAGATTAAGAATAGAACTAAGCTTTTTCTAGACTGCATCTCCAGTGTTGAGAAGAACTGTCAAAAATTTAATTTTGTCCACACTGGAAACAGCAGGATTTAACAGCTGTGTTTTCTGCCCATTTTTAAAGGATGGACTACAGTTTGCCTACTTTCCTTAAGCATGTTTTTCCTGGAGGTAGCTGGAACTGAAGTATGGAAAACAAGCAGTGCTGGTCATGTCCTACACTCTATTTGGAAATAAATTGCTTCCTTTCCTCCTCTGCTGTCACACTGCTGTCTACTGGAGCATTCTTTCATCAGGAAAATTGTATAACTGGCCCTGCAAGGTTCTGTAACTGAGCTCTAACAGTTATTGTGGCCTTAACCCTTGGGGATGAATGGCACCCTCTCTCTCTGGCTGGCTGCATTTCAGTGCCATCTGCTAATGGCAGAAGAAAAGACGTAGATATTGCTGAAACAAAGGCCAGAGAACAGAACAGGCAAGAAAATCCCCTGTCAGATCAACAATGATACAGTTATTTCATCATGTTACATGTTTCCTTTAGTAAGGCTAGTTTCTTACCACCATCAAAGTGTCCTGTGTAACCAAAGAAAATCCTTTTGTTCCATGGCTTTAATATCTCAGGAGTGCTTCTCACGTGACAGCAAACCTTCCCCAGAATTCTAATTATTGTAATTGCAGTAAAACATACCAATTCCTGTTGTCTAAGTTTTGAGTCTACTTAAAAAACCCCAAAGGAGAAGCATTGCCTATTCTGTCATAAACAAGAGTATTTAGAGTGATTTGGTCTGAGAAAGCTCTGCCTATTCAAGCGACTTCTGCTTTCCAGGTGTGGCTATGGAATGTAAATGGACTAAGGGGAACATAGCCCTTGTTCCTGGCAGCCCAAAGGGCCAGACATGTCCTGGAGTGTGTCAAGCACAGCACAAGCCGAGCTCCTCCCGCTCTGCTCTGCACTGGAGCAGCCCCACCTCGAGCTCTGGTGGGCTTTGGGCCCCTCAGCATAAGGAGGAGATCAGACTGTTAGACTGTTCCAAGGAGGGTAGTGAAGATGCTGAAGGGCCTTGAGGGCAAAGGCCTATGAGGGGCAGCTGTTACATGAACATAATGTATTTTTCCCTGCAGAGAAATATTCTCTGGGAAAGCAGAGAAATGCAGCACAAGTTCTGTAAACAATTCTCTCCTGTATCTCTGTCTTCCACAAGATGGGGATTGTTTTTCCTTCCTAACCAATGAGTGAAATTTTGGTATCTCCCTGGTATGGGAAGGATTGGGGGGAGGTTGGTGCTGCAAGAGCTGGACAGAGCAGGGAAAGAAGAAGCAGCATGCTCTTCACCTGGGAGAATAGCCCAGGCCCAGAAAGAATGGAGTCAACTCTAATAAATCTTTAAGCCTTCTGATACTGAAATCTATGAGTCCTGTTTTCACTGCTTGCATCACAACCATAACTGGTGACCCCGAGACCACAGGCAGCTGAGGTCATTTGGCTTGCTCATCTTGGAGGAGGGGTGGCCTCATCACCTCTCTTATGTTCTGGCACTTTCCAAAGGTATGGCAGTGCAGGGAAGGTGCTGGTCTCCTCTCTGGTGACCTGCAGTAGGACCCCAGAAATGCAGTCAAGCTGCAAGGGGATGTTCAGGTGGGGTGTTAGGAAAAGGCTTTTCACCCAGAGGGTGCTGGGGCTCTGGAACAGGCACTCCAGGGAAGTGGTCACAGAGCAAGCTTGTCAGAGTTCCAGGAGCATCTGGATGATGCTCTAAAGTCATGGTTCAGTTTAAGATCCTGTGAATGATTCTCATGGATCCCTTCCAGCTTGCCGTGTTCTATGATTCTGTGAACTTGGAGAACCATAAAGGTGAATCATCTCTGTTACTGGAATTTCAGACATCAGTTAAGCTAAAGACTTTCTTGTGGAATAAGTTTAACTCACTCATTGGAAGTGGCACTCTGCTTTTGGAGTAGAATCCACTTGGCACATGTAAGCCTATATGGAAGGTTTTTTTCACGTGCAACTTTAGGAGCTCATGTGTTTGTTTCAGCTTGAAAAGTCTTACTTGCTCCATTCTCCATGAGTCCACCATGGCATTACCTACTTCAAGTGAGAAACTCAGACCTCTAGAAAACTTCAAAACTTCAGAATTCTACTTAAAAAAACAGAGGGGGGAAAAACAAATAATATTTATGTTTTAAAAATAAAAATGCACTCCAAAGAGGGGCTAAATTATGGCCACAGGATGTCCAGTATCTTACTCTTGACCACATGGAGATACATAGAAAATGAATCCAGGAGGAGAATTTGTGTGTTTATGCATTCATATGTTTAAAGCATAATAGCAGTAAATGGGTGTACTTTTCAAAACCTCTGTTAATGTGCTGTGAAAGCTCCTTCTTTCTTTGAGGAGTTTGGTTTCAAATACTCTTTTCTCAAAAGAAAGAATAGTGCAGAAATGGAAGCTGTTAACTGCAATGAAGCTACCCAACACATTTCTGTCCTCTTTAGTGAGATTTGCAAAATGAACAAGAAAATTATTTAATAGTTTTAATTATCTGAGGAGCTCTTTGTATTTAAAGTGAGTAAACTTTGGTTTGCAACAATATTTCTTACAAGTAGATTTTGTTATTTTGAAATCAAACGGCAGTATTGTTGCAATCTATTGATTTCACTTTAACTGTTAATATTTATAAAAAAGTTAGACATAAATGTTTTAGAAATGTGTAATGCATCTTTTTTGGCTTTGACTGTTTAATAAGGAATTATAATCTTGCCATCAATCAATTAATTATCATCCTTCATCTGCATATTAAATACCTTTTTTGGTTTCTAATGTTATCTACCGTGTGTATGTACCGAAGAGGGTGGTGTTACATTTTGGTTCTGCTAATTTACCCTGCTGCTGGGTGTTCAGGACACACAGACACAGCTTTCCTGGCTGATGCTGTCAGTACACAGACTTATTTTCCTTCCCTGACACTTAGCATTCCCCAGGAGTGCAGCCAGCTGACCTTGAGGAAGTTGTCAAGAAGGGTGTTAAAACTGTGGTGATTGGTCGTGGCATGAGCGAGGCTTTGCAGGTAGGTTTTTGTTCTGTGACAAGCATAAAGAGAACTGTTTGTTTTCCCTCTCCCTCTGATTAGGAGGAAACAAATGAAATCGATGGTGCTTCACTGGGAGGGAAAAAACTGAGGGTCAGTGTGAATGAGCTCCTGTCAGGGGGTCCCTCAGGTCCTGAAAGAAACATCATTTGGGCTCCTCTGTATTAGTGTCAATGTCAAGCAGTAAACAGGTTTATGTTCTGCTGCAGGAGCAACTGAAACAAGGAGAATTTTTCAGAATGTCATTAGGCCCCTCCTCTTGCAATAGGTTATAACTGGCTCTCTAGCCTGCTGTAAATACTTTGGTAATTAGGCATTCTTGTCACAAGTGTTGCCAGGGTGTCATTTCAGCAGATAAACCAGCCACAGAAAGCTCAGATCAGAAGTGCTGAGCTTTACTTGGTGAGAAGCAAGTCTTTAGTTTTCTGGTGGCACGAACACCTTATTTAGATTAAATTCATTTAGTTCCAATTCTATTTATATTTGTAAGAGAGGACTGCTTTTTAAAGTGTGCTAAGGATATAGGGGAAATGTGTGTATAAAAGTGGCTTTACTGAAGAGAAAAAAAAAATAAATCCATCTTAGAACTATCTGAGCATTATAATTTTGGCTACGGGCTGTTACTTAAATCACGTTTAACAAATGGCATCAGTACCTGGTTTTCTACAAGTCTTACAGTTTAAGGGCAAAAGAATCTGATACTTGCTTTTGCGATTTCTTTTTCGCTTCCCAGGTTCCAGCATCCACTGTGGACTATCTGAGGAAGAACGGGATCGACGTGCTGGTGCTGCAAACGGAGAAGGCCGTGGCGGAGTACAATGCCCTGGCCGCTCAGGGGGCCAAAGTGGGCGGGCTCTTCCACTCCACCTGCTGAAGCGCAGCTCACTCCGCCCTCCCGGCCCGCAGCCAAACCACGGACACGCCTCTGCTGAATCCAATTGCGCTCAGCAGAGCGTCAACTTAGGCGCCAAGGCGTTTGTGCACTGACAATCTAAAATGCAAAGACAGTTTATTAGTTCAGGATTTAAACAAAATCGAGGGCTCGCAAAAGGCAGGACTGCTAATGTAATTAAATTGTTTAATTACAGAATCGTTTCCATGTATCGTTGAGATTGACCTAATTTTCCTCTGAAGGCTGTCCATCATCTTGTTACTTAACTTTTCACCTGTTGACTAAATCAGGAGATTATGTTTTGACTACTTTTATTAGAAAATGGCCCAAAATTACATTACTGGCTACTGGAATGCAGCCATAAAATAGCAGATGAGCACAATCAAATGGTAGATATGATGTGGTGGTAAAGAAGGACTTTACCACCACTGAATAAATAAGTTAAAAATAAAATAAATTAAAAATCAATCTCAGAACATACAATTTTGCTCCTGCAAGTGACCTCAGTCAGGGGAATTGCCAATTTATGAACATCACATAATAGAACACTTTTAAATTTTTCATTGAGCCTGAAAAAGGGGAAAAATTGCCAACAGGGTATAAGCATAAAACCTGGGCCTTAAAGAATTTTCTTATTAATTGGCAGTTGTGAGGATTGTCTAATACATATCTATTCAGAAGTTCTTACATGCTTAAAATCATCAGAAATGTGTGATACAAAACTAGAGTTTGCAGCATAAAACATTGATCTTTAGGAAGTCAATCTGAATTGGTGCTAGCAAGGCACCGCTGGCAAGCTGGGGATGCATGTGAGAATTGTTACTGGTCATCATTATCTGATGATTTAAATGTTGTGCCAGCAAACATTACACTGAAGATTTAAACAGTTCTCTTGGTTGCTATTCTTGGTGGGCTGCTGTCAATACTGCCAGTTACAAGTTACCTGCTGTAGATTTTTTTTCCCACCAGGGTCACCATTTCTTGTTCTGTGCATATTAATTCTGTGTGTATTAATGAAAGTACCAAGATGAAGCTGTAAAAGCCCTGAGGCACTTGGAGCTATCCAAGCAGCAGCAGAGAGGCGTAGATTGGTAGGAGAGCACAATAACTTTCCCAAGACACACAAAGTACTGTGGTTTTTTTCTGCTATTTCCTCTAGTAATCATTTAGAACCTTTTATCTGATAAAATACAAAGTGGTGTAAAAGCAAAGAGAAAGTGAGTACTTGAAAGTTTTATCTTGCAGTCTCCTAATGACAGCAATGTTTTCTGTTAGTGTAGCTACATTTGAGGCAGAATCTTACATAACCCAGCAGGGACTGCCTTTCCAGCTGCATCTGTGTTGCCTGATGCAGCAGCTGCTATAATGCTCATTGTAGCTGCTGTGACATTTTTCTGCATAACTTGCCTGGTGTGAAGGAGAAGGTGAACTACTGACCCACAAGACTGTGGTCATCCCAAGGGAATGCCAGCAAAACAAGTTCCTACACGCCCCCAGAGTGTGGAGACTTTTTGCACTAAATGTTATCTGATAGTGAAGGTGGTTTGACTCTCTTGATTGTGGTCATGTATTTGTGTTATTTTATGAGCTTCTGGGCCCTAAGGCAGCCTCAAATGGGAAAAGGCTGTGTAATGCTTTGGCTGAAAGGAAACTGCAGTACTTAAAAAAATGGAACCATGTGCATTACACTGTTAGAAGTTGAGCAAACATCTTATCTTTCTCCTCCAGGTCTGTTTTTTACTTTTTTTGTTGTTTTATTGTAACACATTTTCATGTTAATGGGGCACATAAATGGTGATGCCACATTCACCAAAACTGCCTAGCTCAGGTCCTGCATTTGAGACAAATGCTGTGGGCTCCTTACGCTGCTGCCGCCACACGATCTGTCCTCCCAAAAGGCACATGGGGAGCAGAGCCCATTTTGCATAGTCAGGTGACTGAGGTGTTCCCTACCCAGCTTTGTGCTGCAGCCTCTTAATTCTTCCCTTCATTTGGCAGCTGGTAGGATGCAGAAGATTCCACTTCCAAAACAGGGAGCTGCAGCATGCAAAGAAGGGGATTTCTTTGTTTAAAGGTAAACTGCTAAGTTTCACCAACACCAGTACAAAATTTTGGTGTCAACAAGGAGATTATCTGCTGCAAGCCTTTTCCATCCATGTCTTCTCTTGCTGCTCTCGTCACAGCTTCCTAAGTCAGCACTGTCAGTTCCCACAACAGCATCTGTTCCACTTGGGCTGCTCCAGTCACTGAAAGCCCGATTTCCTTCTTGGTGCCTGAAATTGCTTTGCTAGATGGTGGAAGCAGCTGGGATTGATTCATCAAAAAATTCCAGCAGAGCTCAAACTGGTATCTTTGTTAAATTGCTGCTTTCAGCTAGAGCCATAAATAATTTGTTAAAAGTACGGGCTCATAGCCCAAATCATGGGAATGCACTTTTATAGGCCAGGATTTCTCACATACACCACTGCTCTGCCTCCCACCAGGAAAACGATCTCCCAGTAGGCAGTGAACTCCCACCCCGACGCTGAAATTAAAGCCGAGCTGCGGCTGGGCTGGGAGCCAGGAAGATTCCACCCAGCTGCTCTGCCGCCGAGTGGGTCAGTCCCCAGCCTTTATCTTTGTGAAGCAGCATGTGTGAGCTGGCAGCCAGGAGAAACAGGCCATAAAAGGCTCACAGACACCAAATGCAACATGACCAGCATTTTTAAGGGACGTTTGTGCAAAGCCTGGCATCCACAAGCCTTAAAACTTTACATTTTGAAGTCCCACTGATACTGCATTAGCAAACTGTAAATTAAAAAGACAGCCTTTTCTGCATTCCCAGTGCCTGTTACTAAGAATAAAATGGAAGATGCCAGTGAAATAAGATGAAAAAAGTGATTATAACTTAGACAAGCAAGATAGGATTCCAGAGGAAAATCCATCTCTGTGAGCTTGAACCCAAGGTAATGATCAGTATGAGGAGTGGCCTGAGGAAGCTGGGGATGTTTAGCCTGAAGAAAAGGAGGCTCAGGAGGGACCTTACCACTCTCTACAACTGCCTGAAAGGGGATTGTAGCCAGTGGAGCGTCAGTAACAAGTGACAGGACAAGAGGAAATAGCCTCAAGTTGCACCAGAGGAGGTTTAGATTGGATATTAGGAAAAAAAATCTCTCCCAGAAGTGTTGCCAGGATTTGGAACAGGCTACCCAGGGAAGTGGTGGAGTCATCATCCCTGGCAGTGTTCAAAAGGCATGTGGATGTGGCACCTGGGGCTATGGCTTAGTGTGGGTGTGGTAGTGCTGGGTTTATGGTTGGACTCCATGATCTTAAGAGATCTTAGAGGTCTTTTCCAACCTAAATGATTCAGTGATGTCATGCAGTCCTCTGTTTTTTCATCTTCCCAAGAACTTGCTTTGTACTTTTTGAAGTGAGTTTCCCTGCCCATTTACTTTTTTTTTTTTGTCCTTTTTAAAATAAGATAGTTGAAAGCCACACCAGGTCTGAGTTAAGGTCTCGTAAGAGCCAACATTGTTCCAAATACACTTATGCATTGTTTTATGAGCTCTTGACTCAGCAATTGAATTATTTACTTCCAATAATGAATTTCAGTGGACTTCAGCAATCTGGATATGAATTTCCCACTAAAAGCATTCAAAGCATCCAGCAGGTTAATGGTCAATAGGACAACACATTTTCAAACCGCTACACTACCCCTCTTTCACATGAGGTTGGCATTCTCCTTGCTCTGCCAGATTCTTTTCCCTCTTGCTTCCATCTAACTAGGAGATACAATGCAGAGGTGAGGGGTGTTTGAACATTGTTGGTTCTTAGCAAATTATTTGCCCTTCCTTCGTAGATTGAGCAATGTCCCTGTGGCTGCAGCTGTACTGGCACACTGTTCCTACACTTGGAACTGTCTGAGAGAACAGAAACTCCCCATACTTGGGTGACTGTGATCTGAAGTCCTCTGTTCCCCCTTCAACAGAGATGAAAGATGCAAATTATCTTTGTGCGTGACTAGAGCCCTTTGTTTTTCTTTTCATTCTGAGATCAATCATCTCACAGGCTATTGCAGTGCAGAAGCCCAACAATTATCCTGAATTAAGGGACAACGGGTGAATGGCATCAATGCCTCCAAGACGACACAAAGAGAAAGAACTCTGGTCTTTTGAGAGCAGAAAAACCTTAATGCCTTAAACCTGGGGAAGAAAAAGTCAACATCTGGATTTCAAGAACTACAATAACCTTCGCTTTTTATACAAATTTCTTTTCCCATTCACCATACGTTGGACCATGGTGTGAAATGGGCAGTCCCATTCACAGACAGGCTGGGTGGAGAATGAATTGAGGGCAGCCCTGAGGGGCAGCACCTTGGGGGTGTTGCTGGGTGAGCAGCTCAACATGACTCAACAATGTGCCCTGGTAGCCCAAAGGACTCAGCTGCCTTTCTGGGCTGCATCTGAGTAGCAGGGAAAGGGAGGGGATTCTCCCCCTCTGCTCTGCTCTGGTGAGACCCCACCTGTAGTGCTGCATCCAACATAAGGATGTTGGCAGATGGAGCAAGTCCAGAGGAGACCATGAAAATGCTGAAAGGGCTGGAGCACTTCTGCTGTGGAAACACGCTGGGAGAGTTGGGGTTGTTCAGCCTGGAGAAGGAAACCTGAGAGCTCCTTCCAGTACCTGAAGGGGTTACAAGAGAGCTGGAGGGGGACTCTTGACAAGGGCATGAAGTGATAAGACCAGGGGGGACTTTAACCTTAAAGAGGGAAGGTTTAGATTAGATGAAGAATTAGTCATCTGCTTGCGCAGGTGAAACTGAAGGAGGAAAGGAGCTGGTGATTTCTTCCATGATCCAAAACAGGAATGAGAGAAAAATGTATAGGAGATAAGCCAACTGCAGAACGCTCTCATCAGCAGATTGGAAATGTTCATAACAGTCTTACATTTTCAGCATCTTGAAATTACAGATGGAAGAACTTTTCCACAGCCCTGCAGTATTTGATTCTCAACAGCAATACAGAAGGCACTCACTCTTTGCCTGGTATGTTATATGGAAGGGGGTCAAGGACAGCATGAGGGGAACAAAATAGTAGAAATTTGATCCAGTATTTAGCAAAAGAGAGAAAGATGCCAAAAATTTGATACTGAAAATACCTGCTGTGCCTACCACATCATCCATTGTGGTCTGGAGCCTATGGACACCATCTAAATTAGAAACACTACTGAAATGACAAACTGCATGGAATACTGGTGAAGTGCAAAAATGAGAGGAAGAAAAAGGAAAAAAGTCTGTAATGAGCTCACTCAACTTGTCAAGTATCTGCCCAGACACAGCTTCCTAATGAGAGATACATCAACCCTGTCTGCTGGGAACTGAACTGAGGATGCCAAAGACAAGTCAGACAGTAACAACTCAGCTGTCAGAGGAGCAGGAGATTTTAAAAAAAGTGCCCTAAAGGTGAAGCACCAAAAAACAGTTTGTAAGAGCAGAAGCACTAAGAAAGTAAATTTAATTCAAGAATACCTAAAGCAGCAGGGAAGTTTTATGGTTATGAACCTTCGGGCTAAAAAATTAAAATCACAAAAAACATGCAGTGATCTTATTAGCCAAGGACCATGCAGGCATCCATGTTCACTCATATTATAAAAAAAGAAACAGAATAGCATGACTTTCCCAATTTTATTGTAGTAAAGCATGTAAGGAGTTATTTACACTAAATACAACTGCAAAGTATTTCTTCACTGTTTTGTTTACTTGCTAAAAATACACCTCTTTTTAAAAAGAAAAAAACCTCAACTGATTCATGAACACAGGCAACATTTGGCCGCTGCACTGTATGTTTCACATATTAGGTTCCCCTCAAAAATCTTACCAAAGGATTGCTACAAATCACACCAGGTTCCTCAGTCTGCTAAGCCTGGCACACAGAAGCAATGCACAGACACAGTTGCTGACAGGAATTCCAGATGTATCATGTTTTAACTAAATTCTTGTCCCTCTGTTCTCCCAGCTCGCCTCCAGAAGGGAACACTGACAAGCTGCCCAGCTCTGCTGAACAGTGTGTTTGGCTGCCTCAACTGACAAGACTTTAAGTGCCAAAAGTGCTGCTGAATTGACAATTATAGATTTTCACATCCCACTAAGACTGGTTCAGGCCAAGATCATCACACAGAAACAGATCATGTAAAACTTAAGTGGGTTGTGGTCAGCAACTTTCCAACTGGTACTTAATCACACTGCTCCTCAAGCTGCACAAAGGTGCAACAGGAGACAAACTGCTTGGTTGCTGTAGCTCAGTTAAACTCCATGTCCTGCTGACTGAGGTTCTGCCATCTACATAAACAGGTTCCTCCTGCCCCTGCACCATGAACAACCTGTACCCTCCCTAGAGCTGGACCAGCTTCAGTACAGCTGTAGAGGATGTAGAACAGCAATTGGCAATTTCCTTCCTAGGCACTGCTCCCACACAAGAACAATAGTACTTCTTATTATTTTTTCTGTTAAGAAATTACCAGTGCACAAATGCAACTTCTAGACATTCAAAAAAACCCCCCAAAATACCAAAACCAAAAAATACCAATCAAACCTCAGAAATAAACCAACAACCCCCCACAAAATGCTGAACTCCTCAGCTTCACTTCAGAGTACTGTAAAAATAACATTGATTTATGTGCCCAAGCATTTACATAGTAAATACATAGCAGAAAACCTAGAGGCCTTGGAGAAAGACATTTGATAGGTAAAAACTGAAGGTACAGCCCTGTGAAATTACTACTGGAATGCTGACTGAGAACTGTCCTGTTTCTGTTGAGTCAATATAGAAAACCCTGTATTTTCTTGAAACCACTCCTAACTAGCTGAGTAACTCCTGTATTTTCCTGCTGTTTAAGAGACCAACTTTTCTTCAGCAGCTTTATTTTGACATCTGACTCCCTTTATGCATATAAAGGCTGTTTTAGTTTGGTTTGCTGTCTTGGACACAGCATCTTGTTTTCATGTAACCCAACAAACCCCAAAGATAGGTTTTTCAGTGTCAGCTTTCACCGTCTGGCAGGTTTGGGCATTATGTACACCTTGACAGGCTTGCTGAAGGGGATGGTCCCCTCTATGCCATTCTCAGAGGGTGGGAGAGCCTCCAAGCTCTCACTCCAGGTAGATTTAGGGATTCTGGTAGATGCTTTGCTCCTGTTGGAATTGTAAGCCAGCAGCAATCGCACTTCAATCTGACAGGGCTCTGCAGAGAAAAAAATAGAACAACCCAAACATGATTGTCATTGCACAGTGAACAATCAACATCAAATGAATTTTAATTTCATGTATGCTGGGTATGTACAGAGCTGTTCTGGAGTGACAAGAATCTGGTCTAGAGTCTGAAAACAAGCCTTTGGCGTTACGTCCAGCATGCAGAACTAAGGACTGCTCGAGGTTTATCCTCCTCTCTCTTTGTCATCACTCAAAAAAAACCTTATCACTAATCTGCAACTTTCAAAAATAAGTGCTGGAAATTAACTCCAATGAAATAATAACAATCATTAAAACCCTCACAGAACTAGCAGGCCCTGCTCACTGTATTTATGTCAGGATCAATCCACATGACATCTGGTAAGACTTGTGGCATAGGACATAACTTGAAGATTCTCTTTGGTTGGAAGTTTTCACACACCACACAGCCTCTTCCTCTCTTTCACCAACTACACAGCTGGGCAGAGTAAAGTTCCTAATACTGTCCATAGGATGATTTCACTTTACTCTTCTCACAGTGGTCATAATAGAACTGGGGTTTCAGTACAGATAGCATTACCTTGGACTTACTGCTGGACTTACATACCCAACAAAATTCTTCCTTCTAGACTGAAAACCAGATTTAAGTTTTCTTTATGGACTGTGCTGGTTTGGGCTGGGATAAAGTTAATTTTCCTTCATAGTAGCTCACATGATGCCTTGTCTTGGATTTGTGACCAAAATAGTGTAGATAACACAGGGATGTTGTAGCTATTGCTGCAGTGTAATACCCACGAGTTTTCTCACATTGCCCTTCTGATCCTCTCTCTACCTGTCCCACTGGGGAGTGAGCACCAGGTGGTGTGTGGGACTTAACTGTCTACCAGGGGTAACCCATAACAGGACCACAATAATGAAACCTCAATGAAAACTGCTGAAACCCACAGGATTTTAAGATGCCGCGTCCAGAACTGCAGGGAGTCTCCAGCTGAGACATCATCAGCACCAGACAGAACACAAGAAATAACCCTTTTGCACTGTTACTCCACACTTCAGCCAACACCTCCCTGAGCTCACCTTTTTATTGCTTCCCCAACTCTTATTTGCAGCCTGCAGTCACCTCTTTCACTTCTGCTCTATACCTGGAAGTTAATCAGTGCTTTGCACTTGGGCATTCTCCTTTCCAAGCACACTCTTTATACTGGCCCTTAATAAGTTTCACTGTCTTGAATTAAGGCAATTTCTCCACTTTGAATTCTGACTCTGTTTCCTAAGCCCCTCCCAGCTGAGTGTCTTCCCTGTTTTGTATGTCTAAGTGCCAATGCCAAAGTAAATGATTAAAATAATGCCTAGAGGAAACACCAGAACAGGATCCCTCAGGGCCATGCTTACAATGCCCTTCCAGTGAACACTGCAAAAGTACAAATAAGGACTTCAGCTCCCTCTGGTGAAGTAATAGGATCAACCCTTAAACCCAGATACTTTCAGTCCTAGAAGCAATACCATGTTTCCTTCTCCAGAACAAAACAAAGACAGCAGGATGAGTGAGTACACCATGGAAGTACTGTATTTTTAAAAAAAGGGTATGTGAAGGAATACAGCAATAAACAAAATTCTGTTGGTTACAAAAAAAAAAAATCAACAAATCCAATGAAAAACTACTCAGAAAAAAAACCTCTCAGAGGAAATCTCCACATTTGAATAAAGGTGAAGGGATTAAAAGAAAACAGGACAAAGGGAGCTGCAAATGAAATACACTCTGCTTTTGTTGTTTGAACTCCACAAGCCAATTACTGAAGTGCTTCCACGGGGAAGAGTGAACAGCAGCTGAGACTGAAGGCAAATGTTGGAGTCACATCATCATCAGAGCTAAAGGGGGGGTTTAGGGCATTAAAAGGGTGAAAGTTGCATCAGCAATGAAATTGTATTGCTGTACTGTTCTCTGCCATGCTCAGATACCTGTGAGACCCGACACAATGACTTACAAGGAGTCAGTTTACTGTGATCCCTTGCCTTTACCTGAGGATGCAGACCTGGCCCGAGAGCTGACTCTGCTCTGCACACGAGTGGGTGAGCTCACCTTGAACATGGCTCTCATGTGAAGGCTCCCAGGGCTCTCCCAAGACAGCAGCCCCTCTGTTTCCCTACAGAGCAGCAGTGCCTGGTAAACAGGGAGCTGTAACTGCTCAAAGGCCTGATCAACACCAAGGGCAGCACCAACCACAGCTGCAGACTCCAGGATCCCCAGAGCCCCCCAGACTGTGGGTGTGTAACTTGTGTCTAACGGGAGTGCAGCCACGTTAACGTGTGTCACTGCCATTACCTGTCCAGGCTGTGTGCGAGAGGTACACCTGAGTTATCAGCCTGTGCCTCCCAGGGCCCGGATTTCGGAAGTCAGCTGGTTTAGGATGGATTAGCTGTGCTTGTCCATCTGGATACAACACCTAGAGGGGAACAAAAAAAAAGAAAAAAAACAACCAAGGAATGACAACTGCACTGGGGATCTGCACAGTGGAACAGTGCATTACTTGGCTGTTTTCTGTTTCAGTTAGGAAGGTAGGACAAGCAGGCTTTAGCTTGGAGCCACGAGTTCAGCTGCCCTGGATTTAACAGCCACATGCTGCCATTCAAACCCACAGCACAGGTGGAAAAAGGCCACACTGACATCAGCTTCTTCCTCTGCATTGTAACTGAGGTTTTTGTTTCTTTGTTAAGCAGTGATGCTGCATATTTTACTTGGATCATACCACTCCTACCTCCTCAGCTGCATCTGAAACTAGTGATTCAGCAGCAGGAAGAAAACCTGGAAACACAGAGAGCCAAGAGCCTGTGTATTTTTGTGCCACTCGGAACAACTTCTTTTGCTCCTCCTCCTCCCACTAGACCAGCTGGGAGCTCACCAGAATTTATAAGTATTCATGTCCACAACGTGCCCAGTGCACATGGAAGCACAGAATGACATCCAAGTGCTCAAAGCAAACTCTCAGAACTGCACCCAAGTCAACTCTCAGCGCACTACAGACAAACCAGTTTGTGAATGACTGGTCAAAACACAAATCCAGCACTGTTACTAATAAAGTGTATCATTATTGTAATCTAAAAGTATTGACATCCTTAAAGAAACTCCCCACAAGACGTAATCTTGTTTGCATTTACATCAAAGGACTTCTTACCTGAACTTTAACAGTTCCTTGGGGATCCTGGACGTGTTCCAGAGTTGCATCAACATCTAGTGCCACAACCAATCCTGATGTAAACCTCAGGGGATTATCAGATTCACCAGTAGGCTCAATGATATTTGCAGTGGCTCTGTGGAGCTGTTAGGGGCAAAGTGATTGGCAAAAATCAGAAGGTGGGGGGAAAAGGAAAGAAAAAAAAAATTTAATTACTACTGTTCTTAACAGAGACGTGCATAAACTTTGGAATTTTTTTTATATTGCCAGGAATTACTAAGTTTTACATGTTTTTAGCAGTAGTCCTGAGGATGCTAGATAAGAAGACAAAGAAGAAATAAATAACACTTGTGTCTGACCCAGACCCTGAATTCTAAAAGCTTTGTGGTACATTATAAAGTAGTCAGATGGCAAGACAGTCCACAAGGATATTGCATTTTAATCTTCTGTTACACCAACCTGCTCTGGAAGAGGAAGGTGGAGGAAGGTGCTTTGCCTCAGTGTTGTCTGAAGAATCTTGACCACTTCTGAAGGCTTGGACGTCACAAGTCTGGGCATTAAGTCCAACAATTTGTCTACAAAACTGCCTTGCATATGTGGGAGCTCAGAGATGAAACATCTGTGTCAAGAATAGATTAAAAATCAAATACTTTTTTCAACTTTTTCCACAGTATTGTTATTTTCAGTCAAGCAACTTAATCCTTCTGTTTAGTTATGATGACAGAATTGGATACCTGCATTCCTCTTCTGATGTGTCTCATACATAAGAGATGACTTTGGCTACTTGTGTTGGGACCATGCCTTGTGCTCAAACTGACACCATCAAGGGCTATGTGGTGTGGGCAGCAGGTCAAAGGACAGGATTCTCCCCCTCTTCTTTGCCCTCATGAGATCCCACTTGGAGTGCTGGGCCCAGTTCTGGAGTTCCCAGTGTAAGACAGACAGAGGAGGCCATGAAGATGCTCAGAGGGCTGGAGCACCTCTGTTATGAAGACAGGCTGAGAGAGTTGGGGTTGCTCAGGCTGGAGAAGGCTCCAGGGAGATCTCATTGCAAATTTTCAGTACTTAGAGGGGCTTATAAAGAAGAGGGAATGTAACTTTTCACACAGGTAGATCATGATAGGACAAATGGGAGTGGTTTTAAACTACAAGAGGAAAGATTTAAATTCGATCTTAGGAGGAGATTCTTCACTGTGAGGATGAAGAGGCACTGGCACAGGCTGTCCAGAGAAGCTGTGGATGCCCCATCTCTGGAAATGTTCAAGGCAAGGCTAGATGGAGCTCTGGTCTAGTGGAAGGTGTTCCTGCCCATGGCAGGGCAGTTGGAACAAGATGGTCTTTAATATATCCCTTCTAACCTAAACCATTCTGTGATTCTATGGTTTTATGACTCAGCAGGGAATTGGATAGCTAGTCCAGAGATACAGATATTCTTAGTTAGCTGAGCAGAATTTTATTTCTAGTTCTGATTAAATTCACATTTATTATAAGCTTGGCAGTTATGGCTGGCTAACTGATAAGAAATCAGGACCAGATCTGCCCTACCCTAATGCCCAGCTGGAGCTGGAGGATACAACTGTTCATGTCCTGAGTATCTTTTCCTCACACTGGGTCTCAGGATCAGCAGAACTCATCAATATTTCACAGAATCAGAACCATAGAATGGTTTGGGTAGGAAGGGACCTTAAAGATCACCTATGAGCAGGGACATCTTTCCCTAGAATCAATCTGATCCTGCAAATTGACACTTAGTACATCCATGCTCCCTGCAAGTAAAGATGACTACTAAGAGGTGGCAAAAGCAGTAGGCAGGGCCAGGAAAGATACCACAGAATTCTTGTCTGACTTATTGCTACATGTTGAGTACATCAAGGGTGATCTGCTTTTTTATTCATCTTTGAAAGGTCAGAATGCTCTCAGGACTCCAGGAGACAAAATAACAACAAAAAAATTAAGTATTTATGAAAACAGCATCCACTCAAAGTAGATAAATCATTATAAATACAAGGGGAAAAAATCAGCTATTCTATAAAAAATTAATTCAGAGCACATGTTTCTGAAGTACCAGCATAACATCCTGATGTTAAAGACTTCAACTACAAAGGTTGTTCTTGTTTTATTATTATCCCATGACAGTGTAGGACAGCAGGGAAGGGAGATGTGAAGAGATGAAAAACAAAGTGAATATCCCCTGATGATGATGGTGGTGGGACTTCCTAACATAAAGTGAAGAAGCAATGGAGTTTGTCACCTCTGAAAGGAATCCACTTCTTGCAGGAATTTTTCACACATCCCAAAAAGCGGTTCCACTCTGTAATGAAAATAGTATTTCTTGGTTTACTTTTAAAGAAAGAAAAATGGCTCTATAGCTATACACATTTAGGTGGTTTGGAATCCCATTCAAAAAATCCTCCTAAAAATGGGAAGATCTTATAGTTTTCGAACCAAAAAAGTGTTCCTCACTTATCTATATCCCCCTCTCACAAAAAAAAAAAAACCATTTGCAAAAGACACTAATTAAGTTCCCTAGGCCACTGTTAGAAAATACTCATTTTCCACCTATAAAAAAAGAGGTGAAAAGGCAAATATATTATGGACCTCCACGGTAACACATTAAATTGATGACAACAAACCTGAAAGAGAAGTAAACTAGGACAGTAACTAATTTGCTCTAATTCCACCAGCTGGAGTTCTCATTCTACAACCATGTGTCACCTCTTTAACTTCAGCAGCCTAAACAAACCACTCAGAGCCTTTCCTGTACCTAGGCCTGCACAGGAGCAGTTTGTGATTAACACACAGCAGTTGCAGATCAGTCAGGAGGACAATACTTTCCTGATGCTAAAAGTTCAGCAACAAATAATTAATGAAGCAAACACGTTTGGTGCATCCTTTTGATACATGACTTCTCCTCCTTTAAACAGGTCCCAAATATCAACTCTACAATGTTTTAAACCTATTTATATGCTCATAAGTGAGAGAACTCAACCCCCAAAACTCATCTTCCCAATAGTTTTGTCATCTAATTCAGGACTGTGTCCCTATACAGCTCAAAGGAAGAAGAAGGTTCTTTGATCTGAACTACTCTAGCAAATGGTTATTGGAGCCCTGTTATGTGTCTAATTTATCCTTGCTGGTTTTTTAAACAAAGCTTAAGGACAGTAATCTTAGAGCTATCCCTAAGAAGCTCCTCAGACCAGGTCATCCTTACCCTCTGGTGGTGCGGGCAGTCACTATCAGCTGCAAGGCCTTTGCTTGCAGTCTCATGTGGTGAATAATGACCACTTGTCTACTCTCCACTCCGCTGTACATGAACTCCATTTTGTAAGTTTCTTCCAGGATCTGCCAGACAGACATCACAGGGATAAAAAACCACCAGACTGTTAAGCCCTGGTACAACCAGGCTCATGAGATTCTGGTATTTTTATCTCATACCGAGGAACGCATGAAGCAAGAGGAAGTGCTCAAATTAATACAGTTGAGCTCAGTATGACTCTGCAGATGCCAAGAATTTTCAAGTTATTTAACACAGAACACTCCCTCCCCTTGCACTGACAGCAAGTGACCAACATCCACCATAACAACAGAAAACACTTTCCAGGGGGTTCACATGCTACTCAAGAGGGCACCCAAGACAAACATTTCAATCAGAGAATATTTCAAAAGCTGGATGGCTTTTGTTTCTACTCATCAACAGCAGAGAACAGCTTTGATGCACAGCAGTACCTATTACATCTTAATTACCTGAAGACTCAAAATATCAGCAGAGTTTCCCAAAAGATCCATGAACTTGCTTTTACCCTAGATTTATTACCAGACTACTGAATAACTTGCTTGCTTCTTTATCTTTTCTTATGGCTTAGCTCCAGTTTTTCCAGGATCTGATCTTCTATACATTTATAAATCACAGAAACAGAGGAGCTCAGATGGGATGGTACCTCCAGAGGTCATCTAGCCTGGTTCCCTGCCCAGAGCAGGTCTCATTAGATCCAGTAACTCAGGGCCACATCAAATTGTAAACACTTCCAATGACAGATTCCCCCCACCTCTCTGGGCAATGGTATTTATCCATCCTTACAGGAAATTTTCCCTTTACAGCTGATCAAAATTTCTCATCATTTGCCAATTGGCTCTTGTCCAGAGTGGTCTGGCTCTGTCTTATTTATATGCTGTAATGATATGGTGCCAGACAGATGCAAATCCATCCTGAAGCCTGCTCTTCTCCAGGCTGGACAATTCCAGCTCCCTCAGCCTTTCCTTGCAGGTCATGTGCTCCAGCCCCTGACCACATTGGTGGCCTTCTGCTGAATTTGCAACAGTTTGTCAGCATCTTCCTTCTACTGGAGAGGCCAACACACAACACAGCCAGATGGCATCTCCCAGAGCTGGATCACTTCCCAAACCAAGTCATCCCATTTGCAGTTGGCCTCCTGCAGTGCCTCATATTCAATGTCCTGAACATGATGAGGTTCCCACCATCCCAGTTCCCCGGTCTGTACAGACCAGCAGCTGTGCCCTCCAGCGTATCAACTGGTTCCTTTGCAGGACCCTTACCACCTATTTATTCAGCCACAATCCTGCAAGTCTGGTGAAAGAGAAATGATGGGAAACTGTTACCCTAGCTTTGCAACTTCCACAGCCCTCCCCTTGTTCACCAGTCCCCTCACCACAGAGAGCAGTGATGGTGGTCAGCCATAATTTGTTCTTGAGAAATGCATTTTGGCTGTTCCAAGTAGCTTTGCTGATCTTGCTTAGGCACAGCTTTTTTAAGTTTTTGGTGCATAACTTCTCACAGGAAAGAAGCAAGGACAAGCAGCCCACAGTTTTCTGGATCTTCTTTCTTACTCTTTTGGAAGATGAGTGTGATATTTGCCTTTTTAGAGCGGTCATGAACTTCCCTCCCTCACCACTCATCTTTTGAAGAGAAGAGAAATGACCACAGTTTGGGGGACTAAGATTGACTTGGACAGACTATGGCAGTGAAGGTGAGAAGTGTATTATTGTTCCATGGCCAACAAAAGACTCCTGCCCAAGGACTGGCCTCTGTGCAGGCTCAGCTGCTTCCACCTCACCTGTTTTGCTGCAGCAGATGCCAATGCATTCTGTTTCAGGTACAGGGGAGCTGCCACATTCCACAACTTCTCCTGCAAGGCCTATGAGAAAAAAAACATGAAATGATGATAAATATCCAATTCAAGTCTAAACAGTTGGTTGAAAAAGCATGTCAAAGCTTTCTTTTGTGCTCTTAAATACAACACAGGGAACCAAGGCCTCCAAAATATACACTTTTTTATAAAGAAACAGAGATACCTATAGAAATGGAATATAAAGGAAGTTGAGAGTAATAGTAACAAAGCTGTGAATGAGAGATTCATCAAGCCAAACTCCTTGTACTTCATAAAGAAAACCAACAGCCCACCTGTTATCGACCCCCTGAGACCAAGATTGGGGCAATCTCAGAGAGCAGGCAAAAAGTGGAAACGATAACAACTGTCCCCAGAAAGACACTTAATTCCACAGTCAGGTTTCTGAACTTGCCCCTGCTCCACCAGAGATCCTGGAGTTACTATGAATACTGTGTCCAGTTCAGCTGCTGACATGCTGGACAATTCAAACAAACAAAAAAACCCCCAAAACCCAACTGCCTACCACACCCTATTTGCTTTACGTTTAAAAACAATGTTGAAAGCTTGACTGGATGATTTCTATCACTGCCTACTTTTTGAAGTTGCCTGTCCTTAGACACAGCTATGCACAAGGCTGGCTGCAGCCAAAGCTCGAGAACATACAGACTGTATCCTTCATCCCAGTTAACTACCCCTAAAATCACAGGGGACGTAGTGCCTTTGAAGGTATGGAACCTTTCGAGCCTTAAGAGGCTGGGAAATGAAGATACTTTTCCCCCCAGCAGCATTTTTTCCATTGGGAAAAGAAGCAACTGAAAAGAAATCTACTGAAAAGGGCTACTTGGACATTCAGGTTCTCTGCAGTATCAGAATTTCTAATTGTATTGTATGAGTGGAGGGTGTCCCTGCCTCTAAGAAGGGGTCTGGAATTAAATGATTCTCAAAATCCCTTCCAACCCAAGATATTCTGTGATTCCTGATATTATCAGTTACTTTTCATTCCATGCACATTACTGACTCCTCTGCATCACTGATCTACTGACTGTCCTACAGCTCAAGCCAAGAATGGCTGATGCAGCTTTTACTCTTCTTCCAAACAGAGCTCACCTCTGCCAGATGCAAAAACCATCCGGTTCATTCCAGTCAAACCCTGGAGAAGGGCAACAAAGCTATCTCCAAATGTTAGTCCTCAGCTTGCACAGCACATTTCACTTTGGATTTAGCTGGACTGTACTGAACTGTGTACCACTGCTCATCTGAAATACCTCTGGGTGATAAATATATTCCAAGGATTTGAGGCCTGCCATGAGATATGCCAACTGGCAACGATGCATTAGCAAAGCAATGGAAATCCCTCCTTGGTTTTACAGAACAAAGCTTCCATTGAGTCCCTTCTGGAAACCTGTTTGCTGCTTGCTTTAGTTCTTGCTTTATACATGTGTACATTACACCCAAACACCAAAGAATGCCAAGAGACTAACTCAAATACTCCTGCCATCTTACAGCCCTGAGCAATCTGATCCAGTGGAATCCCTGACCACGGCAGGGGCGTTGGAACTAGAGGGTCCCTTCCAAGTCAAGATTTTCTATGAAGTAAAAAATTAACTCCTGTTTACAGCAAGAAGCTGACTTTGAAAAGGGACTTTTGCAAAGGGCTGCTGCAATGGTGTCTAAGTAGCCACTTGACCTGCTAACACTAAAAAGATAGATCATTTCAGCACGATACAAGAAAGCATGACTGATATTTAGCTCAATCAAGTCTTAAGAACTCCTTTGGCACTGGTGCCAATAAAGCTGTCTGCAAATCACCGTCTATAACAATGGCACTCATGGCAGCAGTCTAACAAAAAACATTCCAGCAGACACCAGGGAAAAGTTACTCTCCTAACACAGTTGCCCTCAGTGTGATTTCTGTCAGATAATAAACTCTGCATTGACAAAATGGTCATGAACCAACATAAGCCCTAGGTACAGCAGCCGAGGTCTGCATTGGCAAAGTTACTGCATAAATTATTTGCCACAGGAGGGAAGCAGGATTATCAGAAATCCACAGAACCTGCTCTTTCATCACACATCACTTTTCAGCACGAACATCAAAACATGAAAGCATGCTGCTGTGATGGACTGGGGGCATTTTTGAAGAGCAACTCAAAAAAGCCCAAATGAATTCAAACCTTGATGAGGAGCAGCTGACACTGAAGGTAAGTTGCAGTGAAATCTGCCATCCCTGCCAGTTCTGACTGCAGCTCTCCAAGCCTCTGAAGATCACTGAAGCATGTGAAAAAAAAAAAAAAAAGAGAGAAAATAACGTTGAGACAGAGAACAGTTTAATCCAAACACACTCTGAAGGCAGTGACAATAAAGCCAGCTATTCCTGCTGCTTGCTTTTATTAAAGCAAGCACCACAAACAGCAGCAAAACACACACTACAAACCAGTTTGCACCTTGGGACTCGGCATGTCCCTTCTTCTGGGAAGCTGACACCAGCACAACAGTGGAGGCTGTAAGTCTGTCAACCCACATTACTCTGCAGCCCCACGGGAGCCACACAGAGTAGCAGCTCCAGATTTAACTTAAAACACTCCAGCTTTCTACAGCAGCTAATGACCCATTTGTGTTACACTGCTGGGAAATCAAACTATTCATGTTGGCTGAGAAAGATTGTTTGGAATGTATCAGGCTCATGAAACCACCTGTATCTGAAACAGAGCAGCCCTTCTAAGTCAAGCTAGAATCTGATGTACTGATATTTGCCCAACTAGATGGTGTGTGTTGCCTGGTGTTTCTTGTAAATCTTACAGCAATACAAGCAGCCTCTAATATTATAGAAAAAAATTGTCAGTTAATGGAACCCAAAGGGCTTTAGTTCTCTAGTGTTCTCTAACTTTAGTTCTCTAGATCATTGCGTTACATAACTGAACGTTTCAAATGACAAGAACAGTTCTACTAAAAAGAACATATCCTGATCAAGTTGGTTCTTGATGCAAAATTATTTTCTATCCTTCTGCAGATTTTTAGCATGATGAAGCATCAGCAGGTGTACGATTAGCACCTTTCATCCATTATGACAAAAATATGCATGTCCTCTAAAATTCTTTTCTGCATTGCATTTTCTGTTTGAGAGAATACAGTCCACAAAATACAAGGCCAACTGCAAGCACAATGTCTTCAATAATATCATGTACTCCTACTCTTCCCTTAAAAGCAGTCCTCAAAATATCATATTAACAATATAACAGTACTTTGTCAAAGGATGCTGAAACAGGAAAAGACACGTTTTTGCATAGTTCACATGCAAAATAAAATTAAAAACCCACAAAAAATAAACAAAAAAACCCCAAAATAAAACCAAAAACAAAGTAAATGCAAATGAAAACAAAATAAATGTAAACAATAACGAAATTAACATAAACAAAATACATGTAAACAATAATGAAATAAACATAAACAAAATACATGTAAACAATAACAAAATAAACATAAACAATCTAAACATAAACATTCTAAATGTAAACAATCTTAATGCAAACATAAACCATCTAAATATAAACAATCAAAATGCAAATATAAGCAACCTTAATGTAAACATAAACAATCTTGTTTATATTTAGATGGTTTATGTTTACATTAAGATTGTTTATATTAAGAATGTCCATGTTTATATTTAGATTGTTTATATTTATATTTAAACTGCTTATATTTAAATTAAGATTGTTTGTATTTAGATTATTTATATTTACATTAAGAGTGTTTGTTTACATTGTAACAATATTAATGCAAATGTAAACAATCTAAATATAAACATGGCCATTCTTAATATAAACAATCTTAATGTAAACATAAACAATCTTGTTTATATTTAGATTGTTTACATTTGCATTAATATTGTTACAATGTAAACAAACACTCTTAATGTAAATATAAACAATCTCTATATAAACAATCTAAATATAAACAATGTTTTCCTAAAGCATGCATTAAAAAAACAAAATTAGTTTTTCTTACAGAACTGAAAATAGTTTGGATGATGTGGTTTCAACTTGTGTTTTCTTCTCTACACTTTGCTTTGATTCAAAGTCTATTAAAATGTCACTTTACTTCCACATTTCCTACCGTGTGATTATTTTTTTCAGATGATCATTTTCTTTTGTTTATCTTAGATTTCTCTTTGCATTTAGGATGTAATTCTGTAACTTTGGCTCTGCCAAACCAGGGAGTTGCTGAGCCCTGAGATATTAACAGAAATCCATGAGATTATCTGTATAATATGCAGCCAAAACCCATCTTTCCTAAGCAGAGAATCACAGAATTCTTTATGTTGGAAGACCTCTAAGATCATCCAGTCCCACTGTTATAAGCTAGCACTGCCAAGTCCACCACAAGTTCCACATCCACGTCTTTCAAATCCTTTCTGGAATGGTGAATACACCACTTCCTTGGGCAGCCCCTTCCAGTGCTTGACAAACCTTTCCATGAAGACATTTTCCTACTCTCCAATCTAAACCTCCCCTGGCACAACTTGAGGCTGCTTCCTTCTATATCCTCCTCCTTGTCACTCAGGAGAAGAGTCCAGTCCTCACCTGGCTACAGCTTCCTTTCAGCCACCTGTAGAGTGGTAAGTTCCCCCTGAGCCTCCTTTTCTCCAGGCTGAAGAGGAGAGGAGAGCTCCCTCAACTGCTCCTCATCAGACTTGAGCTCCAGCTCTTCCCAGCTCTGTTGCCCTTCCCTGGACATGCTCCAGTCCCTCAGTGTCTCTCATAGTGAGAGATTGTGCTTTCCTTCACCAACAGTGCACCAACAGCCAAGTCAGCCTCAATCTCACACAGAGATTCCATTTCATCTTCTTCCAGAGAACAGAGTGAAGAGGAGGCTCATGGGTGCTTAATTCCCATGTCACAATCCATCACAACACACTAATGGGGAACAGGATGTCATCTCTCAGCTAACAACTAGGCAGATACTCCATTTCCCAGTCTTACACAGTTCCCAATTCCACTAATTCTATTTCCTTACTTACCATAAATAGATTTCAACATCCCTGTAAGAATAAAGATATATTCTTGTATAGATGGAGAAACTAAACCATGGTCAGATTTGCTTAACAGCCTGTCTTACATTTCTAACTGCAGACTGATGCTCCCCCCCAGGCTCTGCAGCCAAAACTTTGAGTCCCGAGTAGACACAAACTTCACAAGGTCTGTTATTTCTGTGGATGACAATGATAAAGGAGGAGGGAGCTATGTTCCATGACAAAATCCACTGCTGTGAGCTGCTTCTAGTCCTCTGCTCTCAGCAACCAAATTGGTGGTGCAGGGATATCTTGCCCTCTGCAAAATAACCTTTAACACTTTTTTTGGCTTTGTCCAAATCCTTCCTTTGTCTTAAGGATGCAAAAGAGCAGCTGGTTTAGTATGATTTCCTGGGGGGCAATCCCATCAGGAAAAACACCAAGCCAATAATTTCCAACAACTCAAAAACTGAAAACAGTCATGGCCTGAGAGGTTCTTAATGCTTGGCCTAGAGATTACCTGTTTCAAGTGTTTAGTGCATGAAATGCTTTGAGACTGTATTTTAGGCTAACACACAGCAGCTGCAAAACAGCAGAGAGCAAACCTCACAGTTCCCCCAGCTGGGTTTTCAGCGAGGAGCACACTGTTTACTCTCTGCTGCAGATGGGTGTGATAGTGATTCACACCAACATACAACAGAAGGCAGCTATTTTGAAGGAATAAAAAGAATTAAGCCTTTTTTTTTTTTTAATTCCACATTCCAAACAAAGCATTTTGGATTCTTTTTTATTAACTCTTAAAATAAGGCTCTTTTGCTCTTTCCAAGCAGAGGAAGCACATTGAAAGGATCCTTTTCAAGTGTTTTGTTTATGTAAATCAGTCTAGAGATGAAATGCAAGAGGCAGCATAAAACCCTCACTGAGAAGCAACACCACACACCCTTATCTATACAGCAGCAGACAGCAAGAATGTTTTCTGTTCCTGGAAATACTCTCTGATTTGAAAACTGAGGAGGAATGCCCAAGTGCTTTGTCAGTAAGACTTGGATTGAGAACCCAAACCTCCAGAAGCAGGTCCTTTTCTGTTGAATGAAAGGCCACAGGACCCAGAAAATGCAAGAGCAAAGGGGACAACACCTTTCTCTCCACCAAAACAAGAAAACCTTGTGCATGTACACTACAAATAACATAATCAAAATTACAAGGACACAAAACTGAGCATGAGATACAAGGCTGTCACCCACAAACCATAAAAAAAAGTGTATTTTAGCATAAGTGAACAGTCCAAGAACTCCCTTACCTAACTCTTACCATGCTCTGAAAAGATGCCCCCTGCCCAAAATGCACACTGGTTATTCTGCAGAGCTGTGCCAGACCTGAGACCATCAATTCGATTTGAAACAGGTCATGAACACTCTTTTTATCACAACAGTCTCTAAAGGAAGGCTCAATTTGCTGGACAGCAAATTACAACACTCATATTCAGAAGCAAAGCACCTGCATCAGAGTAACCAAGCACCCCAACACATCTTCCCATAAACAGGGCAGCTTGAGGCCTCACCGGATGGTAAATTCCAGCAGCTCCTGGATGCCCCGTGGGTCGAGGTGCTGAAAGTTGTAAACCCTCTCCAGGCTCTGATGCAGGAACTGCTGGGAAGGATCTTCATGTGGGGTAATACTGGGAGAGACAGCAGAGGACACCAGCTTTCTGCCTGGCAACTAAGTGAGAAGAAACACACACAAGCAAAAAAAATAAGAGGAAAGTCTAACACAAGGAATAAAGCTGCAAAATGCTGACATCTATTTAACAAGAAACTGAGAGCTCCAATTCATTTCTCAAATACAAAATTTATACCAAGGCTTTCAAATCTGCATCTTTGTTAGTTAATCCTCCCCACTTTACAATCCACTTGCACTAGAGATCCCCAAGTTAAACTTCAACATCCCTTTGAGGGAAACATCTTCCTCATCTATTAACTTTGGCACTGTGAAGCCCAGGGAAGTCCAAGACTGCACAAACCACTGCTCATTTTACAAGCTGTGATAAGACTTACAGCCAACTTCAATCCCACCCATACTTCCATGCAGGATGAACATGTTGCAAAGCAGAATGGAACACATTTCACCCATGAATAAACTGTTCAGATAGGACACAAGTGAAACGTTGTAAGGTCTACAAAGGCCTTTCCCACACACGCAGTCAGAGCTACAGAAAGCTCCCAGCAATCCTGCCCTCCCAGTATTCTTACCTAACCAGCAAACCATGTACTACTCTCACTTGAGAACAATAATGTTACTATTCTCCCCAAAATATTACAAATTCCATATTGTAACAATTTAACATTTGTCTCTAATGCCTTAGTGCACATTTCAATATTAGTTCCCGTGGTGCACAGGAGAAAAACCTTTTGGAATCTAAGTGTTACAGACAGACAGACATGGAAGAGACCAGCAACATTCCTAACAGGTGTGAAAGTCCAAACCAGAGTGGTTCAACTTACTCTTAATGCAGGGACCAGGTGAGAGAGACTGTCCCGAAGATATGCGTAATGTCTGAACGTATGGTCAGAGAACAGAGCAGGCATTGTTGGGCAGCTTTTAGCAGCATTAAAAATCAGAACCAGAACAGCAATGTCTATTGCACATGGATTGTTAAAGAAAAATAAACAACAGCAAGAAAAGCTTCTTGGGGGTGGAAAGTTAAAACAATAAGTCAACAGCACTTTCTTTGGTCAGGATTTGTCTAGGAAGTTCTTTATAGTTGGAAAATACTGAGCAAAACCCAAAGAAAGAGCTGTCTGAGCAGATGAAAACCAAGCACAGAGTGCAAACATTACAGTGTGAGCCATACTGGAGAGAGGATGCTCCTGCCAACATGGCATGGCTCAGAGGCAACACAAAGGAAAGGAGCCAGGGATCCCAAATACAGAACAGGTGCATTAGGTGGAGTTTGACTCTTCCTCACAGCTTACACTGTGCTCACCAGTTTGCACACAGAATAATAGAGTGGTTTGGCTGGAAGGGACCTTAAAGACCACTAGCTCAAACCCCATCCTGCCATGGGCAGGGACACCTCCCACTAGACCAGGTTGCTCAACGTTTCTGGCGCCCTATGAGCATCCAAAATGATACATTTACTGCTAAGTCTTTGAAAATTGCTGCATTACCTAAGATGCCCTGAAAAATATCACTCTACACAGACTTTAAGCAACCCAAAGAATCAAACATGGAAAGGTAATTCTGGAACAGAAAACACCTTTTCACAGTCTGAGACCTGGAGAAATAGAGAGCAGCCAAAGGCTTTTGGAGTTAGCCCAAAGGCTGACACCTGCAAAGGGGCTGATCCCAAGCATAAGCTCTGATCTTTATTCAGCATAAGCTCTGATTCAAATTTCCTAAGTGCTTTGAAGCAAACAAAACCATGTTTTTAAATATCAGTTTTCACTGGAAATATACTATTCAGGTTTACTTCAGCTTCTAGCTCACAGGCCTTTCTTCATATAATATGCTTCTGTAAAATTTGGTGGCTAGTTCCTCCAAAATATTCTCTAACATAATATTCTCTGGTTTCTGGCAGGAAGGTGCACTGAGTTAAACAACAGCATTCTTCTCCTTGCAATGTCCTTTAATTCTCAACTCACAGGACAACTTACTCAAATTATTACTAAACCATGTAATTACAGATTCATTTCTCTCCACCTGATTCTAACCCATTTCAATTCTCACAAGGCATTCATTTAACCTGTATAGAATTTCTGGTCCAGGGCCTGTGACTGGTGACAAAAATAAGGAGCAGCTTATAGAGGAAGGTTCCAGTCCAATGTGTCTCAGCATGCATCAGAAATAACATGTTCTGCCACTGCACAGAAGTGAAGCAAGGGGAATAACAATGGAAAAATGCATTTCCAAGGCATCTCCTGCTGTTGAGAAGAATGGTGTATCAATAGTCATTTGTATTCTAAAGTACTGGAACAGCTAACATTAGTACAAAAATTTCTGATATTGAATTATTTCAGAAAGATGAAAAATTCAAAGCATTATGGGGATTCAGGCACTGCTGTACTTAGAGATGGTGCTGTTTTATAAACTGCACAGCAGTGAGCATAGCAGAAGATTTACCTAAAAAGAAAACAGACACGTAAAAACACTCTTCTTATTTAAAAGCTAAAGCATCTTCAAAATTAATGCAAACTAGACAAATGTTTTGACATCAAAGGGCTCATCTGCAAAGCCTAAACCTTGACAAATTGCTTGAATATTCATCACAGCATAAAAAGAAGGCAAATTATAGTCCACTGATATTTACAAAAGATGGTTCCAGCTAACAGTTTTTCCATCACTTGCTGAATCACACACTAGGTGCAAAGGGATTCAGAAGTAGGCACAAGATTGTTTGTCTGCTACAGTGAGAAATGGTTGAAGAAATGTGAGAGTCAGGAAATCATGAATAAAATCTACTACAGTCAAAGTTATCAACTGGCTTCATGAATAAAGATACAGGCTGGGTCATCCATGTCTGGCTCCGGAGTGTCAAAGAACGGATGTGTGCTCAGCAGCTCTGGGACTAATGGAAGCACCAAAGTGGGATGCCTGCTTCCCAGGAACTTCAAGCATCTGGAAATACACAGATTGAAATATAGCTTATAAACAGGCACATTTCAAAATACAACATTCTAAAGCATTACTGCTTTATGTTGCAGCAACACTTTTAGACAGTCAGCAAGAAAATCCTGCTGTCCAAGCTCACTGTTTCTTTACAACTGACCATTTGCATTAACATTTTATAGAATCCAAGAAAACTGAAAGGACAAGCAGTAATATTTTTTTTTTTAATTTCAACTGTCCACAAAATAGTTAACACTTGGAGTTATACAATCTAGGAAGCTTTTATACCAAAGACTAATGAATGACTACATTTTTTTTTCTTCAGAAATAAGAAGACAGGAGGTAAAACCTCAAAATGCTCAAGCTCCAAAAACAATTTAAAAGTACACTGGAAGTCAAAGCAGGCTAACATAAGTGCTTCCAGTAATAGCTAAGAATTCCATCTCAAGCTATGCGTGTGGAGCACCATTCCCTTTACTGCTTCCCTTAAACAACAAAAAAACCCAATGCAAAAATTCCTTCTTTTTATTTAGACAGAAAAATTCCTCTGACAGCACAATGCCACATGGCCAATTTAGTTATCACATCTGATATAGTCAACTGCTGGTAAATATTACTATTTAACACAATGCCAAGTGAGCAAAAACACTTGCATAGAAGGTATGAGATTTTAAACAGAAAACTGAATTCATCTTTTCCATGAATGCATTGAGTGCCTGGAATAGGGGGGACACTTCCAGGAGTGGTCATCAATTCTGGATTCCCAGTGCAAGTACTGACAAACAAGAACCACACCAGTCAGGAATAAGTACATATTTACAGAGTAACAGGATTGTACACCTGCAGTACCTGTTACCTCCTTAGCAAGCTCAGTATTTCCTAGCACCTTGCTTACTAAAAAGAAGAGGAAAGTAAGTAGACACACAAGGACACTGAACACACTCACTTCCATATGGATTCTCTGTCTGTGGGATACTTGGTCAGGTTTTTCAGCAGCTCCACCAGTGCAAGATGTATGCCTTCTTTAGTTGAAACATTGGTGCAACACAACAGTTCATGAAGTGCTTCCCGAATGTCCCTCGAAGAATCCTAAAATAAAAACCCAACCCAGACACCACTGAGTGAAACGTGCCTGCACACACGTTTACTTGAAAGGTGGCAGCCTCTGTTCCTTGGCTGAGTTAATAAAAGGTCTGTGAACAGCACTGCCTGTTTCTAGATACCAGAGCTAAGCACAGATGAAGTGACAGACCAGGCAAATGCTGTAGGAACTCCTGGTCTCATCCCCCTATGCGCTTCCTTTACTGGAATGAATGGGAACGGCTTCATGGCTGACATGTTCAAGCAGAGCAAAAATCACTACTTGGTTTGGGTGATGCATCTTTGCAGTAACAGAAAAGGAAGGTGCTGGGCAACAGTAAACAAATCACCAGATTGTTTTAGCATTTTCACAGCAGCCTTTTATCGTTTCCAACCCAGGCAGCACAATTCCACAGGCTTTCAGCCCAGTCACCAGCCTCCAGAGGGTCTGAGTAAGTCCTGAGGACATAGCAATGGCTGGACAGACTAGGATATTCAGCTGAATTAATTACATTCCTTCTGGAAAAACCACCTTGACATTCCATATCCATGCATCACCACATTCCTTGCTATCAGCATTTGCCTGGTGCTGCTGGACACATGGTGAAAATTTGATAGGATATAAGAATTGGATGCTTTTCAATGGTGGATTTTACCTTTTCTAAATTATAATTTGCTAGGTATCAACAGCTCATTCATCACTGTCTCACACCAAAGAAGAAAGAGCAATCCTCTTGTAAAGGCTCTTAAATGACAGTCAACACACTCCAGTGATCAGAGGGGTTTTGTTGGTCAAAGACAGAGTATGACCACAGAGAAGACAAAATCTAAGGACTGGAGTGACCACAGTACTCCAGACCACTAATAAAACCCATCAGAAATGTGGTACAGAGACAAACAAGGCAGAAGACCATGAAGGAACAGAGATGGGCACAGCTCAACAGAAACTGAGATCAAGGACAACAGGGAAAGCAAATTTCAAAGTTTGGTGAGAAAAGCAAGGAGTACCTGGTAAAATTATTCTGATAAAGTGAAAGCAGTGGGGTGAAAACAGGTTACCCTCAACACCCTGGTGGTTCCATATTTACACTGCTGGAACCAATCTAGGCACCAAAGTTAATGGTATTTTTCCACATCCTTTATTTTCATACTCAAAGATGGATTTTACAGAAAAGGACCAAGCATCTTTCAGAATCAGATAAATCCATTAAAATATTAATAATTCTTCAATTAAGCTATCCCAATGCCTGATAAAAATTATGATAATATAAACCACAATACACATAGGGTTTATCATACATGATAAGTCAGCACAAAAGAGCCCAGCCTAACCAGGACATTTTCATCCCTCAATGCACACATTCCCAGCTTAAATAAATGTAAACCATGACAAAAATGTGAGGCACCTAAATCTCATTGCTGCATTTGTAAAGTCAGATCATGTGTCACAGCATTTGTTACAGACTGATAAAATAGGTTTAATTAGTTTGCTACTTCCTGAGGCAATTGCTACTGAGAGTAGCTGGGTCAAGGAAATAAAAGGTGAGGAGACTGAAACAGCGGATTTGCAGCACCTCCCAAGGCACTTCCTGAAAGAAGCAGGAATTTGCCTACTACAAGCAGCAGATTTAAAAAACTATAGCTCAGCAAATAAATCAGGTCTGAGAGGAAGCAGTTTGACCCAATACCATTCACACAGCCAAAATCTCTTCCTGGATCAACCTCATCAACCAGGAAGAACAGCTGATTCCTGCTATTCTCTGATTCCTGGCTGAACACCGACTGGGAGGATGCTGGTTGGGAAAACTCAAAATGATATGGCAGAGCACACTCACAAGCACTCTAAACAGAAAATTGATCTCAGGCCCATGGGCAGCTCTGCTTGGTGAGCAAAGGTGTAGCCAAAGCAGCTGAGTCAAGGATGTGGAAAGAAAATGAAGCTGCATGCAACATTAAGAGCGCTGGACCACAACACAAAACAGAAGGAAATACATGGAAGCAACAGCACAGAGATCAAAGGAAGAGGTTTTATCTAAAATGTATCTATTTCACAAGTAATCTGCTGCCCTGGTGCTTACAAACTACCAGATTTTAGGAACCTTTGGCAGTGTTCAAACAGTCAAAAAACCCAAAAAAAGGGTGGGTTGGCTCTCAGAGGAAGGGAATGATTAGCACTACATAATTAAGCACCTCAAAGCAAGCAGGAGGGCAAGAATTGCCCTCAAGAATTTCTCACCTCCAAGACAGCTAACACAGTATCCAGCTGGTCTTCCCTCAGTGTGATATTGTTGGAAATTTTTCTCATGGTGTGTATTGACTGCAATCTGACCTCCTCAATTTCATCATTAAACATGTCAACCAAAAAATCCAGGCATTTCTCAGCAAAAGAAGGCGAGGACTGAGCCAACATACACAGGGCTTCAACCGCAGCGATTCGAACCTCTGTTAAAAGAGGAGCAGGGGAATAACTGTGAATTAATGAAAACTGTCTGCTTTAAAAGGATGTTCACCCAACAGCAAGGTCTTGTACTATTCAAGGGCTGGGCTAAGGACAGGAGTTGCTAAGGAAATGTTGAGGGCAACAGAACCTAAGCAGGGACCCACTGGGAACCTTTTAAGAGACAAATAAATCTTCAAATCAAGTCTCCCTTCTGACACAGCCTCTGCTCCTGCCATAAGAACCTGCAAAAGGGACCTGCAGATGAAAAACAGGCCTCCAACCCACCAATAAATACTGTGTATTTCATAGTGTGTTTTGCAAATACAGCATTAACACTGGTATCTTAAGCAAACTAATTTAGTCAATTAAACTGTGGTTGTTTTATTCTTCCTGACATTTTAATTGCTTGGAGCATTTTTAACTTGCTACGTAGCACTTTATGAATTGCTGAAAAGCCCCAGAGAATCAAAGCTTTGGCAGTTAACAGAATGGAAGTCTTCTGCTTTCTGACTTCAGATTCCTCAAAACAAAGGAAAAAGCTGTCACCTAAATATTAAAATTATTTGAATTAACGTAAAAATAGCATCAGAAAGCATCCCAAGTGTACTTATGCTATAAAACATTGCAGGAATTTGAAGAATACCCAAATATAACAAGGTTAGGCAAAGATGAGATTCTCTTCCCTATAATCATCCTCATTAGTTTCCCTACCATTTATGTGCTAGGATCATAAAAATGGCAATTAATCTGATGCCTTGCAAACACTGCTGTTTTAAACATACTTCTAGTTTTCCACTCAAATGATCTCACCTTGAAAACATTTACTTGAACTTGTGCGGAGCTTTCAGGCCTATTGTTCTTAAAAGAAGACATCTGACTCCTCAGGACTCTGATCAAGTACAGAAATGCACAGACAGCAAGACCCCTGCTTGCTCTGTAATGAAGCTTTTGTCACAGCTCTGAGCCTCCATGGTCATTAAGACCCAGGCATTAAGAGGGGAGAAACATTTTGCTGATATTGCTCTCACAGATGACAGACTAATTCAGATTTTAGTTACAACATGAAGTAGCATTGCCAGTCAGGGAGAGCTCAACAGTATTTAAAAATGCTGCAGTGGAGAGAGAGATGTGTGTCTATTTCACATTTGTTCATTTTATCCACATTCCTCAACAGCCTTATACTGACACAACACCTGGGGCACAAGAAACTGGAGAAGATGTTTCATTGGGCCAAGGGGCTGAACCAGTGAAACATTTTTATTGTTAGAAAACAAAAAAGGTGTACTTTCAATCTTCAGGGAGAGTTTAGGTACTGGGAAAACATGCATTTATTTGCAGGACTCATGGAACAATAAACCCACTTTTACAACACAATCTACAACAATATTTTTGTTATGGTGGTTTTGTATGTCTTAACCTTCGTCCTTCCAGTAACATTAAAGGCAAATTCAATAATAACATTCAGAGCTTGGAATTGTCATGGTTTATGCAAATACCAGCCTCACGCTGTACCAGGGGAGGTTCAGATGGGATATTAGGGAAAACATTTGGGTTGTCAATCACTGGAACAGACTACACAGGGAAGCAGTGGAATCACCATGCCTGGAAGTGGTCAGAAATCACCTGGATGTGGCACTTAGGGACATGGTTTGGTAGTGGACTTGGTAGTGTTGGGTTAACATTTGGACTCAATGCCGTAAAGAGGTATCTTCCAACCTAAACAATTCTACGAATTTTGTTCCTCCTGACAAACCACCAATTTTGAACAGCAGCAACTACCTCTGCCAATTTCTGGCCACATACAACTGTTAAATTTAAGTCAACAACAACAACAACAAATAATCCCAGTGGGTTTCTGCAGACCAGAAGCAAGCCATTTATTATCATACACGTTACTAAAACTTTACCATTTATGGGGAGCTATTTGCTTTCGGCTACTCAACTGAACATTTCTATCCAAAACTCTGCACAACACTACAGTACCTTTGAAACAACTGCCCTACCAGAGATCACAGTGATGCTTATTAGCTAACACACATCTCCCCCCTTTAGCTAATCCCATGGCAAGTCAACACTTACCGTACATCTCATCTTCCAGGCCATGAACAAAAGCCCCACAAGCTCCTGATTCAATCAGGTTCACAGCACCAGTATCAATCTCCTCTTTGGGAGCATCATCTCCCCACTTTCTGCCACTTGAAAACTCCCCAGAGCTGTAGAGCTCTTTGGCTCGCTCATGGGCCGTGCGCTTCCTCTGTCCAAACAAGCATTTCAGTTACAAACCATGTAAACTTCAAAAGGTGATTGAACAAAATATTAAACTGGATCTGAAAATAGATGTAGCTGGAGGCTTAGACACTGACACAAGGACAGCAAAGAGTATCTACTCTTCTATGGCTATTTTTAATTTAACAAAATAACTCTTTGTAGTTTTGATGTAGGGAAAGGATAACAAATACATTTTAATTAACATATTCTTAGACATCCATTGTAGAAACAGCCAAACTGGGTCAGAACAAAGGCCCATCTAGTTAAGAAGGCAGTAAGTGATCTGCAGAAACACTATCACTTTGCAGTTCAACTTGTTAAACTGCAATACTTTAATGCTATCAATACTACCCAGAGTTCAGCAATGTGTAAAATGGAACATTCATTCAGTGTGCTTGCTAGTCTGCCTCTCCTTTCCCTGCACACTCTAAATAAAACTGCACAGCACTTTCTTTAACAGCCTTTACAAAGCACCATGCAAAATCCAGCAGCTCTTCACTATTCTTTTGCAGACAGAAAAAAATAACATAACCTTGAGCATGTTGCTTAAGAAAGGAATGTTACCGAAAAATTTTGCTCACAGGGCTGAGTAGCCTTTAGCTGCTCATGTTTCTTGAAATGTTGATGTGTTTTGATCAGATCTTGCAGGATGTTTCCAAAAGCTTGCTCCTAGAACCAGGATGCAATCTTTCCATACACAGTAAGCACAGCTTTTAGCTAAAAAACTATCACCACAAACATTTGCCTCTCAGTTGTTGCAAAACCTGAATAGCCTAGAGCTGTTTCTTACACACTTGGTTAATGAAATCTAAACCTAGCCATTGCTCCATTGACTTTAATCTAAAAAACCTGTCATCATCAATTAACTCTCAGCAACCCTCAGGCAAGGACAAGGTGAACAAGCACACTCAATACTAACATACCTCTTGTGTGATTTTAGTACCTACACACAGGAAAACAAACCCAAACATTTACATACCCTCAGATCTGACATGAGCTTCTTGTCAAGGGTCTGCTCCAAGAAATGGGAGCTAACTTGTTGCATAGAACCCTAAAGAAAAACATCAAAAGGAAGAAACAGGATTATTCTAAACTGCACCATATAATTTCCTGACTTATCCCAACATGGCATCCAATCTTCTCCACTCATTCTAACAGCTTTACGCAATGCCTGACACTATTGTACATCAGAGTCTAAAAAAGTGAACTTAAAGAGTCAGAACATCTTATTTCCCCACTGAGGTCAATATGGGTTTTCTTGTGTTCAGTTGGTTCACATGTCCTGTGGTAGAGAAATAGAGGCAGGGAAATTATGACAAAGATTTGTTTTTTTCTTTAGTGCTCAACCATCTACTCTCAAGGAAAGAATCACTGAAAAACTGTTGGGTTTCCTCAACCTCCCTCATTTCTTTCACCTCAGAATTCTGGGAGAATTTTACCCATATGGTTTTAAACATCCTCCCATTCTTTTTTTTTTCAAATATATATGAAAAGTCAAGTAACTTAAGAGAAACGATTCTCTGCTAGAGAAGAAAAGAATGCAACTTACCAATAACTTTGCAGCTTGTACTCTCACAACCCAGGAACCATCACTAACCATATGGCAAATTTTTCCAAAGGCATCATCAACCAAGCGAATTTCCTCATTAGAAGAAGGAATCGGGACAATGCTGACACAGAGAAATCAGTTTGTTGATAGCATTCCATACTGGATAGCATCAAGAAGAAACAACTATGCTGAATTCCCATGAACGTGCAACAAACACCAGGAACCAAAACTTCACTGCATCAGTGCACTCTCATCAGGCATCAGCCATTTGTACACATCACTTTCCTACACAGCTCCTCCTCAGACCTACCAGCACTCGGGATTAGGAAGCACTCACTCAGGATTAGGAAGCACTCACTCAGGATTAGGAAGATTACTGGCCAGTACTCTGAGGACAGTGCATGCAGGACGTACCTTTCGGGGTAAAGTTGACTGAGGACCCAAATGAGCTGAACTGCAGCACTGCGCACCTGCTCATAATCATCTGCCAACAGCTTGCAGGCCTGAAAGAACATTCCTAGTCCAATCCACCTGAAACATCTCCACCTGAGCTGTCATTCACTTCCCACAATGCAATCAGCACCCTCACCAGGAGACAGTTAGGACAGATTAAAAATCAAAGATGAATCCAGTCTTTCCTGCTACTCCCTAGTATTTCCAAGCTTGATCAGGCAGACTAGATCCAATCAAGTCAATCAGGTACTCCAGAACCGCCTGTACTGTGCAAGAAGGATAAAATGTGAGCCTGCAATAGAACTGATTTGATACAGGCTGCAGCTGCACAGCTTTACTGATATAACAAATACAGGCTTCAAGGGTACTCTCCAATGAACAAGGGTTTAAGACTTCCAGACTATGACTGCCAGATGACAGGAATGATTTTATCATGCCTTGCCCTTCCCATGAGCACCTCCCCAACAAACAATATATAATAAAGCATATGGAAACCTAAGTGCAAAATACTCCTCCTCTGCTCAGTGCCCTCCTCCTCACAAAACACACTGCCAGAGAATTCAAAAAGAAAGATGTGCAAACAAGTACAGAACAAATACAAGGTTTTACCTGACTATAAATAGCTTGCTGTAACTTCAATCCTCTTTCATGAAGCTGTAGCTACATAGGGAATAAACAAAACAAGAAGGTGTAAGTACAGGTTTAAGGGACACAGACTAACTTTTCAGCACTCTTTTTCTGTTTGAGCTGCTTGCATTTCTCGATTGCTGCTATAATTAAGAAATTGCATTATCTTGACCGTAAGTATTTGAAATAATGTTCTTCACTTCAGTATATTTTTTTAGCTTCATAGTCATTCATACCTAAATTAGCAATAAACAATTTATACAAGCACACTGCCTGTTCATTCTCCCAACCTTCAAAACCTTTTTTAGTGTTAGCCATATTCAACCACAATTAAAACAAATAATTAATTACTACCATTCCTGAAACATGGATCCAAAAGTAGCATTGCCAGTGAGTTTCATGCCATCTAAATCCTTCCATTACTGAACCACAGGGACAGCAAAGTGTTTCTTTTTAGAAGGATGAGTAAGTACAATGTCCAGCAGAGGGAGACTTCAGAGAGATTCAAGTGCAATCTGATCTCCTCAAATTCATCTTCCTCCATTCTCTGGAGTTTAAGAATATTAATTCAAAGATCCTTGTTCACTACTACATTAGATGGAACACTGTTATAAGCTTTAAGGGTAATAGAGAAACTTTTGTATCCCCAAACACTCACAGGTAACTCACATTAAGCAATATTTTGAAATGCATGGTCTTTGCTTGCATTTCTGCAAAGCTAAAAGCTTCTGAAGGATCCCCACACAAAAAAAATCTCCAAAACAGCATATAGTATATCTCATGAACAGTTAAGAGAACACTAATGAATGTAACCACGAGGCAAAACATAAATGTTTGCTTTAAAACAAACAAACAAACAAACTTCTTCCTGGACTTATCACACAGGTTTCCTATCATAAGCAGATACCTGCTGCATTTTGGAGCACAACTGGTTTATTGTACTTCTGGTAACCAACACTAAATCATGAAATAACTTTGTCACTAAAAGAAAGAGCCTACACACACTCTAAAGAATGAACAAGTTGAAAAGCTTCTTCAGCTATAGCTGAAACAGAAGTTATGAATCACTCAAATACCCTTTAAGATCTCATGTTACTCTAGTATTTCAAGACCTAGCTTATTTTTACAGGTAATTTTGATACACTAAACAGGCTTTTACTAAGTTAATTAAAATAATCTCTAAACCAAACCTCTTTGGATTAGTTTGCAGCCCTCTCTCAGCTTCCTTATACAACCCCAAACCATTTCTTCCATGGTACCAGCTGCACTTACCATAGCTTTTATAGCAGCAGTCCTAACTCGAGGGTCCTGATCATTAAAATGATCTCCTATTATCTTCTGGACATCTTTGGCTGCCTGGCTTTCAGCCTCTTTTGCAACACCTTTTTCCACTGGGCCAAGACAGCCAATTAGCTGGAGACACTTATTCCTTACACCATGAGAAGAATCTGTCAGATGCTGTGGAACAAGAAATGAGCAGATGTAACTGGATTCTTATTGTTCTCTCAGCCCTTTGAAACATTGTGTTGTGTTTCCTAGCAGTTATTAATGTTAGCATTGTAACAGTTTTCTGAGAAAAACGAAAATAATTTAAATATTGACTACCTTTCTTTTTTTCTTGTGGCAGTGACAAAAGTTCCCTGGCCCAGGGAGGCCTCCTTACCTTGCAGGCTACCTCCACCAGCCTCATCCTGACAGATGGATTCTCTGGGAGTTTTGTGCCAATCACTAACAGGGTGTCCAACAGCTGAGCAAGGACTTGGTGAGACTCTGCAAACAGAAGAGTGAAAGGCTATGCACTACTTTGCTGAACTCTTACCAGCTACACACAGATCCACATTGGAAGGACATCCTGAAACCTTCTCCTTTCAAGGCCTGAACTAGCCCAGCTCCCTCAGCTATGCCTTGTACATCACATACTCCAGTCCTCTACCACCTCAGTGGTTCTGCTGAACTCACCCAACCTTACCAGCACTAATCTGGCACTGGGGAACCCAAAACTGGATAAGGTATTCCAGATGTGACCTAAGAAGTCCTGAGTAAAAGGGTGTAATACCCTCCCCTTGACCTGCTGGCTACACTCCTGTTGATACAGCTTGATGAGTTGGCCTCTAGCATGATATAAAAAAAACTCCTCTTCAAACACATTTCCATTCTAAGCAAAACTGTCCTGTAGAACAGAGAACTTCAGAAGCAACAGCTCTCAGATGGAGATGCAAAAGGAAATTCTGCACTCCTTTAGAACAAAGATATAGAGCAGATAGGTCAGAAGAACATTCTTCTCCTCCTCAGAATGTGGTGTTATCTGTCATCATTCACAAAACCAGAAAATAAAAACTCTAACCAGCAATTACCCATCATACATCTGAGATGTAAGGCCTTGCCACTGTCCCAAATGCTTTGACAGCATGACTCCAGCTTGATCTCAAGCACCACATGAAAAGTGAGACTTACTCTCATTCTGAAGTGTGTTAATGGCATCATCCATAATGCAGTCTGGGGAAAATCCTGCAGTCTTTGACAACAACCCCAGCAAGGATGCAATCTTCAGTCTCACAGAGGCATCATTCTCCTGGAAGGAAACAACATCCCCCAAAAATTCTACTGCTTGCTAATTGGAGAAGAGACCAATCCCAGACAGTGCATGATATAAGATTTGATATTAGGAAGAAATTCATTACTGAGAGGATGGTGAGGTACTGGCCCAGAGAAGGCTGCCCAGGGAAGCTGCCATATCCCTGGAAGTGTTCAAGGGCAGAAGGGAGCTTTGGGCAACCTGGCCTAGCAGAAGGTGTCCCTGCCCCAGCAGAGGGGTCAGAAGTGGATGATCTTTAATGTCCCTTCCAACCCAAACCATTCCATGATTCTGTGATTTTAAAAGTGCTGTTTTTTACCACATAAGCAATAGCTAAAAGGTTTCTCCACTGCTAGAGAAAATTAAGAACAAGGTAAGGACACATCAGGCAGGAAAGAGTTAGATAAAGCTGAAACAGCTCTGGACAGCTGGGCTCCCTGGAAAACTTGATATGTCTTTTGTCCCTTGCCAAGTTAACTTCCCTACAGGCCGTGTACAGGGCTGACACTGCCATACCCTTGTCACAGGCTCCTGAAACCATCAGCACAGGGACCAAGTAACACAATCAGAAACAACCTGGGTCAAGGGCTACATCTGTTCACCCTCAGGCTGTTGGCAACTGAGCCAGCAACACAGAAGCCTGTGAGCCCCTTGTCAACATCCCACACCAAGCAAACAGGAGCAGAAGGAGCAAGCATGTTTGGCTCCCAGCTTCACCACCTTGTAATAATGCTCCAGCAGGATCCTGACAACCCCTTCCACGCTCTCCACTTCCACGGGCTTCCTGGCAAACTGGAGCAGGTACTGCAAGGCATCTGCAGGCGAGGTGGCTTTGCACAGGTCCACGTGGAGCGCTGCCGACTTGCTGGGCTTGGTCAGCCGCAGCTTCTTAGTGGACAGGTCCTCATGCTGCTGCTGTGGGCAGAGGGACACGGCTCAAACACAGCACATCCGGACCCACTCTTTCCCAGACTGAACGTGGGGAGGCCTAAGGAAGCTCCCATGTCCCACGGCAGCCACCAGCCTCTCCTTCATGTGTCTCAGGAAGAAACACAACCTCAGACCGCTGTGGTTGTTACTGTCCTGCCCAGGTAGACCCTATCCCGGCGAAACACAGCCTCTCCCCACCCTAGGCTGGGTCAAATCCTGCTGCTTCCAACACCAAATAACTAATTCAGGGCAAACACGACTTCTCCCACTCCCACGCCCTGGAACTCGCTGTAGCTCCTGCGCCAGTGCCGGGCTGGGAGATGCTGTGTCTTCCCTGGAGCAGTCCCGGCCCTACTCAGGTCAAATGATCAACAGGTCTGGTTGGAAGGGACCACACAGGTCTGGTTGGAAGGGACCACAC
>VYXD01004335.1:0-15414 GCA_013397195.1 Hylia prasina | reverse complement strand
TCCCGCTCTTCTCCTACGCCGCAGGGGCCGCCCCAGCGGGCGGGCGGCGCTCCCAGGCTCGGCGCCGGGCTGGGCCGGCGCGTTTCCCCACAGTTCCGCCTCACCCGCCGGCGCCTCCGGCCGCACGGCAGAGCTCGGAGCCGTCCATCCTGACCCCGGGTGGGACGCGTTACCTGGACCACCTTGGTGAACTCCTCATACACCCGCTTCTTCAGGTGCGCCGCCATGACGCCGCACCGCAACCCGGAAGAGGAGCCATAGAGCTGCCGCAGGGAGGGGCCAGAGGCGCGGCCTCTCTTTCCGCCCGGAGGCCGCACTCGATGGTCCGGCGGCCTCCCGTTGCCACGGCGACGCAGGCCCAACATGGCGGCCCCGCCCCAGGGCGTCCGCCCCGACCTGTTTCCCCCGAAAATACGCCCAGATTTCACCAGTACTCGGTTTTAAGCCGAGTTTCGCGCCTATTTATACTTTTCTAGCAAACAAAGAAACGAATGTTCATCAGTTCTAAATTATATAATTCTCTTCATTAATCAGTATTCTGTCCTCTATTGGTTATTTATTCATGTTAATCAGCCCCCAATTCTCAGTCTTTTTGTTATCTTTTTCCCAGGTTGGGAGTTTTGCAGCAAATACTAAAGAGTCTTTGTTAGTCTCTTGTTATCTTCAGGTTTCTGCAAAATGCCCTTGTAGTCTATAAATTCTGCAATTTTTTGTGTCCAATTTCAGAAATACATCTCTCTCGCAGCTTTTCATCAAAGCATCAGGGTTAGTTTAGCAAAACTTAAAGTTTCAGTGATTTTCCCAATCAAACTCTAACAGTTTGTGTAAAGAAACTTATGCACGTGCTGGCTATAAGTGACTTAAGAATAATACAATCCTAATGAATAATATACTGCTTATGATNACAGGTCTGGTTGGAAGGGACCACACAGGTCTGGTTGGAAGGGACCACACTGGGTCATCTCGTCCAACCTCCCACTCAAGCAGGGCCATCTCAAGAGCACACTGCTGCATCCAGACGGTTCTTCAGTATCTCTGATGAGGGAGACTCCACAAGCTCTCTCCCTCCCCGCCCTGAGGGGAACACCTTCCCTCAGACCTCTCCCCTCCGCCAGCTCCAGCCTTCTTAAACTCGAGGCCGACCCGTNATTTATACTTTTCTAGCAAACAAAGAAACGAATGTTCATCAGTTCTAAATTATATAATTCTCTTCATTAATCAGTATTCTGTCCTCTATTGGTTATTTATTCATGTTAATCAGCCCCCAATTCTCAGTCTTTTTGTTATCTTTTTCCCAGGTTGGGAGTTTTGCAGCAAATACTAAAGAGTCTTTGTTAGTCTCTTGTTATCTTCAGGTTTCTGCAAAATGCCCTTGTAGTCTATAAATTCTGCAATTTTTTGTGTCCAATTTCAGAAATACATCTCTCTCGCAGCTTTTCATCAAAGCATCAGGGTTAGTTTAGCAAAACTTAAAGTTTCAGTGATTTTCCCAATCAAACTCTAACAGTTTGTGTAAAGAAACTTATGCACGTGCTGGCTATAAGTGACTTAAGAATAATACAATCCTAATGTATAATATACTGCTTATGATTAATTAAAACAACAAATTAAAATAATTAGAAAATTTATTTCCATCAGAATCATAGAATCAGTAAAGTCAGAAAAAATTTCTAAGGTCATCGAGTTCAACCATTAACCCAGCACTGCCAAGCCCACCACTAAACTGTCCCCAAGTGCCATATCCACACATTTTTTGAGCACTTCCAGGGATGGTGACTCCACCAATTCCTTGGGCAGCCTGTTCCAATGTCTGACCGCCCTTTCAGTGAATAACTTTTTCCTGATTATTTTCCTGGCGCAACTCGAGGCCATTTCTCTTGTCCTGTCCCCCACCTGGCTGCACTCTCCTTTCAGGCAGTTGTAGAGAGTGATGAGGTCCCCCCTGAGCCTCCTCTTCTCCAGGCTGAACATCCCCAGCTCCCCCAGCCACTCCTCATTGCTTGTGCTGGAGCCCTTCCTCAGCTCTGCTGCCCTTCTCCAGGACACTCCAGGGCCTCAATGTCCTTCTTGGAGTGAGGGGCCCCAAACTGAACACAGGATTCCTATGTGCCAATTAAAGTTTCTCATGGCAACAGTCCTGTAGACTTAGCAGGTTGGTTGGTGTGAGGCTTTAACTATTCTATACTGAGATTGTTTTCTCCTAATATCTAATTTTCATCTCTGTTGTTGTGACTTAAACCAGTTTCCCCACCTTTAAGTAGATACAAAGTGTAACAGATCTCTTTAAAGCAGCCTTTTATCTATTGGGAGGCCTCTTCAATCTCTCTTCTTCCAGGCTGAGCACCACCAACCACTTGGTTATGATCAAAAGAGCCTATTTCCTAAGCCTTTTTGTCCTCTCAGACACTGACTGTGTCTATTCTTAGGAAGGTTATGAATGTGAGAAATTTGAGTCCCTTCACACCTACAGCAGAACTGCCCTGCAGTCGCTGAGTGACTCATGACTGTCACTGGGGGGAGATCCATGCTAGGATAAACACATCTGAAACACAGCTTAATAAGGAGTGACTCATGACTGTCACTGGGGGGAGATCCATGCTAGGATAAACACATCTGAAACACAGCTTAATTAGGAGTGACTCAAATTTGTTACCCTAAAGACAAAACTTCAGGTCTTTAAAATTTGGGGATCTTGAGGGGAAAGTGTCAGTAAATAAAGTAACTTCTGCATAATTAAAAAAAAATTTAAAAGTTATTTTTTTGAAATCCCAGGGACCATTCTATGATTCTATGGTTATTGTCCTTGACTGGAAGAAATCCATCTTCTGAGAAGTAAAGGAACTATGATCTTTATCAAATCAGCCATTATGATTCTCAGAGTGATTAAAACCAAGCCATCTCCAGTATAAAAATAAACTTTCAAATGGTAAGATTTTTTAAAACACATTGTAGAATGCAACTTGTGTTCTGTAAAAGAGAATTTGGTGGCTGTTGCTTCAGTACCACTTCCTTCCCACCAAATCATGGCAGGTTTTCCCAATTCTTCCAGGAGCTTATTTAGTTAAAAATAGCATCATCATAATAATGAATGTCATAAGAAAGAGATAAAGATTGTGTGGCCTGAAAGAGGAGTGTGTGTCCTTAGATTATAAACTCCTCACATCAGTGATGGTATTTTGTTGATCCTGGACTGTAGCTGAGGTTCTCTGTCTCTCCTTCAGAACAAATAATAAATAATGGTAATAAATACATTGACTAGAGAGTAGGCTGTCTACTGAAGGAATAAGAAGAGATCATAGGACACTGAATCTTCCTTTTAACCCAGATTCTAGTGTAGAAGGGAGGGAGAAGAATAGCTTTTGCCATCCCATTAAGAAACCAAATTTAATTTGAGCATGTGGTAATGTTACTGTTTCAGTCAGAATTTGCACATATGTGGCCTGTTCCCATTTGCACTGAGAGCAACTCTACATGTCCACGAGACATAGCTGGGATTATTCATTTTCCTTAGGTTGAGTGAGGTCGGTTCAATTCACAGATCCATCTCTTTAAACTGAATGAATAGTAAGCAACACTGAAGAGTAAAATTCCTCCTTTCTCTGGAACCTTTTAAATCCCCTAAAAAGTTATCCCCTAAAGCCCAAGTAAAGTGGCTTTTAAGTGCTCTCTGGTACGGCAAACAGACAAAGGAGATCCTTTTGTTGGCCTGTGCATTTCCTCCTGTCCCTCTGGTAGCCCATGGTTTAGTCTCCACAGTCCAGGTCAGTTTGTTACAGTAACTGCTTTCAAATGTTCCCTATCAATGGTGGCGCTTTGCTACCACCAGGTGAACAGGAACTTATAGAAGAAGTCGTGTGATTTGAAGCGAAAACCTTTTTCAGCAACATGGGGCTGAAAGGATATTTTATACCCTTTGGCTTCTACATCCATTTGAATGCAGTCCAGCAGATCAGAAATACTCGGCACAGCCTTCCAGGGGCCAAACTTCACCACGGACTTTTTGTCCATGTCCAAACTGTTCAAGGCATCCTGACACCTGGCTGCATCCTCCTCTGTTCTGACCACGCATACGATGACGCCGGACTGTCGGGAGGCAACCGCCTCCGCCCTCGCGATGCGGATCATCAGCTCGATGTTCTCGCTGTAGTTGGGCACACGAGCCAGAAACTGCCTCCTTGCCACCAGCTCCCCAAAGATCTGTGGGGAGTCCTCCAGCTGCTTGATCAAAGGCTCTATGTCATAGAACAGTGCCTCCTTGTAGACGTCCTGGATGCACTGGGTGGGCACTTGGTTACTGCGCAGGTACTCCAAGATGTATTTGAAGTAGGTGCCCGGCCTGTCGATGAAGAACCTCCCTTCAGAGTCAGTCCTGAGTTTGGGCTGGCCGGTGAACATCTCTGCCAACTTGGAGCCAGGGTGTTTCTTCAAGGTGCTCAGCGTTGTGGTGTACATCTCCCCACCAACATTTAATTCCACAATTGGTGACAACTGAAAAAAAAAAAAAAGGAAAAAAAAGGTGGCAAAAAGCCATGTGCATTATCAGTCTGAGGTCATCAGCATGGAAGTGTCAAGGAAAAGACAGATGATTGTGTTGGAGGATGGAATGACGGTGTGAAGTGCAGTATGAGCTCCTATTTTGTGGGCATCAGATGGGAACCCCCACCTGATTTATTGCAAAAAACAGATGCAGGATGCTTATACAGCTCTCGCAACCAGAGCAGCAGAGACTTGGACATTTCTAAATGGCTAAGTCCTCACCTCATTTCTGGGATGTAGGAAAGCGTCATTTTCCCAGTGGGAAGGAGGGAAAAGAAGTACCCTGCCTAGGGAAGCTGTGAGCAACTACATCGGTCTCTTAGGTCACTCACAGGTATTGTCCCTGTGGGCCACCTACAGCAAGAGCAGTATGTGAGCTCTCACCCACCCCATGTGCAGAGGGACAAAGGTAGAGCCCAAAATTGTGCCACTTCATTTTTATCATCTGATCTGTTCTTTTCAGAGGAGAAACTAAAGCTCTTTAGACTTTATAAATAGGTGGCATTGTCTTCCACTCATCTGGGGGTTCAGCTACAAACACTGAAGTAAGACACAAAAATCCATCATCTCAGAGGTGCAGGACAGAAGCTGTATAGCAAAGCACGTAATAATATATGATGCCTTTAGTTAGGAAGTAAAGGAGATATATTTCATGCAACTGACCTGGACTTAAGAGGGAAAAATGTAAAGATTGTGGGCTTGTTTGCCCTTTTTTAAACGCTCTGTATTAACACCATTAGCTGAATTGGAGGAGGCCTGAATACCTGGAAAGCTGGACTTTTTAAATTGACCTTCCTGTATGTTCAGTTCTGAAAAATTTTACTAGCTTCCCTTTGCACTTGGTCATTTTATGTTGTACTCAGCAGATGAAAAGAAAAGGGAAGAAAGAAAGAAAGAAGACAGTTCTTTTCCCTCCTGCCGACACTACTGTAATGCAAGTCACAAGCCAGGCCAGGGCCACACCTGCCATTGGGAAGGCGTGAGTCAATAAACAACCCTATTTTCCAGGAGCTCACCTGCACTTTTTTTGGATCTGCTCACGAAAGGAGCTGCCTCAGTGCTGCTGGTCACATGCCTCAGGTGAAGCGTGTACTTAAGTGCTTGGCTGGATCACACGGGTACTGACCCACGGGATGACGTGAGCTGATCTCGCAGCGCACACCAGGAGAAGGGGGGCCCCCCTGCCCTTTCCCTGTCCTGTTCTTGTACCTACCTACATGCTCTTTTGCTCACCTCGTGCCAGCTCTGCTTCTCCTTCATCTTAGTGAGCTGGATTGGCTAACAGAGGATTTAACAAGCACAGAGCTGACAAAAGGATGGGACTAGGAACAGACAGCCTGGTGCAAGGGGAGACCTTCCCTTTAAACAGGAGTAAACTATCAGATTTAGCAGAAATTTGCTCACACCCTAAGCAAGCCAGGGAAGCAACAGAAGATTCAGGCCAAAGACCTTGCTGGAATATTGCTTTGCACTAGTGTGGGTAGTTTCATCTCAAGAGCAATCATTTACACTTGGGTCAAGAAGACAAGCAGTATTCCGTCTGAGACTGTCTTGTGATCTCCACCCACTGAAAAACACAGCCCAAAGCTGTTTCTGTAGTCAAGTTTCTCCCCAGTAGATTTGCCATTAGTCCATGAGATACCAACAGCACTCCCCACCAGGGATCATTTGACAAGAAAGTCTCAGGCTTTTGAGCCTTTGCTCCTTCTTCGGATGGTAGGTCAGATGTTTCATGCTGTTTGTCACTCACACAAATGCATAACGTGTTATTCCTTAATAGAGTAGCCCAACTAACTTCATGTTCTTGCATTCTGACTAATTGTTTTAGCCTGGCATCAAAGGGGTTCCCAGCAGACTGCAAGTTCTGGCACCAGCTGATTCCCAGTTCTGAAATTAGCCAGCAAGGTGACACTCAGGAAAGTCATTCCATCTGTTTGTGCCCCAGTTTACTAATCTGTGAAACAGTTACTTCCACAGGGAAGCATTTTGCAACTTACAGGTGAAAAGTGCAACATAGGAAGGTTGGGTTTTCTTAATACAGAGAGGTCTGGAGAAGAGATTGTTCATCTTTAGCCAACAAGACAAACTGGTTAGAAATAGCCTGAGGGCAGAGGAAAGTAAAAAGAAATAATCTCATCACTGATTTCTGCCTAGTAACATGTTGCTTGTCTGAGCCATTAATTTTCCTTATAGCTAGAAAAACTACTGCTCCCACCTGACGATCCGGCATGCCAACAACACAGGGCAGCTTTGGCATCATTAGAGACTCATGAGACTTGCTGAAAACCCCCAAAAGCTACAACAGGTTTTTATTTAGGGATCTGACTAATAGAAGTTCATAATAATTGAATTCCATTTCTTGCCAAAGGCGAAGAACCACTGTGGTTATTTGCTGTTGTCAGATCTTGCATGCCTGTGGGAGACCTGGTACTCCAGTAACACAGGTGCAAACAGGCCAGAGTCACACACAGTTTTTAAACTAGAATCTTCTTCTTAGGGATATATTTGGCAAGGTCTGCTGTCTTCAGATTAGCATATGGGGGCAAAAAACCCACTCAAATGTAGCCCAGCAGGGCTGCTTTGATCCCACATGAGGGAATTGTGCCCTTGAGGACATACCTTACTCACCATATGCAGGCTGCTGGTGACCTGCTTCCCAAGGAGCTTGTGCTCCGATGAAATACTCATCTTCCCCGGGAGCTGAGGACTCAGCTGTTTGGGAGAACCTGCTGCTCAGTGCTGGCGTGCAGCCCCACACACAGGATGGCTCCCAGCTGTGCTCCAATCCTCTTTCACTCGGTCTTTCTTTGTTGGGTCAGCTTTCCGCAGCTCCCAGCCCGGCTGCTGCCACAGAGGCTCCAGTTTGTCCCAGGCAGAGTCCTGGTCGCAGCTGTAGGGAGAGGGGAGGGGACAGCCTGAAAGCGGAAGTATTTGCTCACAAGTTTTCTGGCAAGCAGCAAGGTGCAGGGTGGACTTGGCTGCCAGCACACACCTCGTGCTATCTGAGCGGTGACTAAGGGCTGAATAATCCCTTCCAAGGGAGGCCCAGTGCCCAGGGCACCTCCAGTGAGCCCCGTGAGGTGTGCCTGTGTGTCCACCTCTGCCTTGACAACTGGTTGTATCAAAGCCAGTAAACATTTTCACAGCTTTTTGGCCTCCATGCACTGCTGCTTGAAAGCACTGTTTATCCCAAACAATTTAATTGATCCCATTTGTCACTCACACTGATGACAGATCTACGGGGTGTCTATAACCTGGCCGAGGTGGTGGCATTTTCTTCCTCACACATACAATCTCTGGGCACTGAGTAATTTCTGCAAGGTAAATAAAACCAAACCCAAATCTCTGCTTGAGCATAAACTCTTCAATTGGCCATAAATATTTGATTATTATCTTTGCATGACATTGTTTTCTAATATCCTGTACCCACCAAATGTAGAATGTGGACAGCACCACAGGTTTAGTGGTTGTAAGACTATCACAAAATCAAAACACTCACAAGGATGCAGTGAAGGTGAACTTGAAAGCACTGAAAGGGGGGCTTATAAAAAAAAGAGTGAATTTTTGCCTGAGCACATAGTGACAGGACAAGGGGGAACAGCTTGAAGATAAAAGAGATTAGATTAGATATAAGGAAAAAATTCTTTACTGTGAGAGTGACAAAACACTGGCACAGGTTGAGAAAGCTGTGGATGCCCCATTCCTGGAAATGTTCAAGGCCTGGTTGGATGGGGCTTTGAGCAACCTGTTCTAGTGGAAGGTGTCCCTGCCTGTGATGAAGGGGGAGTTGAACATAGATCATCTTTGAGGTCCCTTCCCAATCCAAACCAGTCTGTGATTCTGTGATGATTCTCTGTTTGTGTTAATTTATTAAATGCAGAGTATTACATCAGAGCTAGCCTAAATAGCCTTTCCAGAACCAGACCACAACCCTGCAGGCTTTCCTTTATTTCATTCTAGGTGATTCTAAGTGCACTGTTGCTTTCAAATTTGTCTTCAGGCCACTCATCACTTCTGTGTCTTTGTTTTATTATGGTGGCAAAATTGCCATGGGCATCATTGTCCAGAGATGTAACTTAATGTTTGTCATGAGAGACAATATCTTTTATTAGATCAGCTGATACAGATGGATAAAACTATCCATGTTTTAGGGCACATGAGGCATTCCCATGTCTGTCAGATTCTGCTTCACCTTGCTTGGGGTATTTTTCCATTCTTTTTTCCAGTTTCTGTTGGTTTAATAAAAGGTGTTATCTCCTCTACCAACCTTGTCTCACTCCCTTTTGTTTCAAGCTGCTCCCCTGTACCAGCAACCAAAGGAAAAATCTGACAAATACAGCACTTCCTAAAAATCTTCCTAGGGGAGATATTAATGATGAAAATTGACAGCATGGTATATAAGGAAATAATTTGCACAAAATCTGCCTTGTGCTCATGGACACCAGCTTTGTTGCTTTTGAATACTCCAGGGATCTTGCTGGATCTATCTTCTCAGAAGACAGCATTGATCTGAGCAGGAGCTTGAGGCACATAGGGAAAAACAGTCAGAATTTAGACTGATTCACTTCCCTTGAAGCCTGTCCTCATGAAAGGCTCCATCAAAGCTGGGCCCAAACACTTTTGAATGTTTTGTGCATTTGGGTAAATCTGTCATTGAACCCACCTTACATTTTCCTTTTGGTTCTCTGAAGCATCCTCAGGGATCCTCAATGATAAACTCTGTCTGAGTTATCTCTGCTGCTTTGAATAGAAATTATTAAATTTTCCCTTTGCCAGACCAGCAAATTGGTAGTGCTGGATGCACCAGTGAGGTCTGCTTGGGACCCCAGGTTTTGTGACTTGTAATAAATTTTAAAAGAATAATGCTTCCTGGAAAACAGGGAGACCTGGAAGAGCTGCATGTTCTGGACCTCTAAGTGCTGCAAATCTCATTCTTTGGGCTGCCTTATGTAGGTGTTTCAGATAATATTCTAGATATAGCTAACAGAGTTCACATCTACCATTCTCTGATGCTGGAGGTGGTAATCTTTCCTTCTGCAGCTGCAGAACTGGAAGGATGGGTGGGCCATCACCTCCCTGCTCACACAAGCTTTTCACTAGGGCAGGGTGAAGGGCAGTAGATGAGTGTATGTTGCTCCTCTGAGAGATTTCCCCAAATCAGAATCAAGGGTGCCTAATGGCATTTGAGGCCAAACCTTCAATGCAACAACAGAAATCCTTACTGCGTTAGCAAAAGAAATAGTTGCCAACTCGTGTCCACAGCTCTCTTCTACTGCTATACCAACGACTGCTGGTCCTTCATTGTGGTTAGCATACTGGTCTGGTTCCTCTGCCCAAAGTTTTTATTTGATGTAAAAGGGATATTTCCAAGCTCTTTCAGGCAGGGACCTTCCTTTTCCTGTTTTGTCATGAAAGAATTAGCCTGTGCCTGCACCTTGGATGAGCAACCACAATATGAATCGTAGGAATAATCACATTAGTGCTTAGAAATTTGGGCTTACTAAAGAAGAATAACTCGACAGGGACTTTGTGGGGAATAAATATTTGATTTTTTAAAAAAAATAAAAATATGTGTATAACAGTGAGCTGGAACATCCCTGTGCTGATACATACATTTTCTCAGAGAGTGATGAGGCACTGGCACAGGTTGCCTAGAGAAGTTGTGGCTGCTCCACTCCTAGAAGTGTCCAAGGTTAGGTTGGATAGGGCCCTGATGAAACTGATCCAGTAGGTGGCATCCCTGTCCATAGCCGGGAGGTTTGGAACTCGGAGATCTTTAAGGTCCCTTCCAACCTAAACTACTCTGTGATTCTGTGACCACGCATCAGTTTGGAAAACAGTACTAACCATAAAAGTATTTATACAAGATTTGTTTCCTTAATATACTGAATTGGCAGCCTCTGTTTAAGAGACTCAGCAACTCAAGAACCACTCCTAAATCAAACACCATGTGCTGTGCAAACACTGTCAGCATTCCTAACTGGTGCCTTCCAGCCATTTATCAGCTCCACCCACCTTCTCAGGATGCATGGCTGAAGGCTTGTATCTGAGATCTGAGCTCAGTACATTCCACTGTTAAACAGCACAACAATTTTTGTCTTTATTTTCTGTGCAATTAGAGTTTCACCAAAATAAAAGTAAGGCAGGAAGCTCCTGCTCCTGTCTTCCTTTTACAGTGCTGTGGATCTTCCATTGCTGCCAAGCAATCAGGACCCCACTAAAGGGGTCAACCTGAATATATGAGCAAGGCATGGAGCTGCCTGGAAGTGAATGGAGGAATCAGGGGTACCATCTGCAGAACATCTGTTTATTTTAGATGGAGGCTTTTGGAGCTGATGAGTCTCTGATTTCAGTCTGAAGGATGTAATTCTGCTTTTGTGATATGGCAGATTCAGAGAGCACCTGTAGCAACATGAACAATACAACCAGAGCCTGCAGCACAGGGCATGGTGACAACCCTCCTCTCACCGCAGATGCTCAGAGATCTCCAGTTTTATAAACAAAAGTGGAAAGCTGATGGAGAACCAGTGTTTGTTCAGCCAAAGGAGCACTATTTCAACAGCTGAGCTTTTTTTAAATGTCCTGAACAGGCAAGGGGACACTTCCATCTAGTGTCCAGCTCAGTAGGACTTCCCAAGGGTGGTGTGCCTGGGAGGGAATGAGTCACCTGGAGGGGGGACCCAACCTGTCCTGAAGGCCCCAACCTGCCTGTGAAGAGCTTGCAGGTCCTGCCCACCCACCCAGTGAGGGCTTTGCCCCTGGTGTCCCCACAGCTCACAGGGATAAGAGGTGAGCAGGGTCCTGCTTTCCTACCCCAGCTGAGCTTCCCCACCTCCTCCTCTTCCCAGCTCTGGAGTGTGTCATGGCCAAGCAGGGAGGAGCAGAACTGCCCCCCCTGTTTTGCTGGGGCTTGTGAGGATTCCAACAGGTTGTTCACAGGAGAGGACACGGTACTGGGTATGAAGGGCTGGGTGAGTGCAGGACAAGGGATGGGATGTACAGGTCCTGATGGGGGCTGGGGCACTGTGAAGCTGGGAATCCAAGAGAGAAGGGGATGTTGTGGGAGGGAAGGAAGGATGCTGGGGAGCAGGTTGGGGTCCAGCACCAAGCACAGAATGGTGGCAGGATTACACCAAGGTTTTGCAAGGTGGGAGAGACGGAGAGCTTGGGGAACATTCATCTCAAAGCCTTGCCAGAGAAACCCAGCTCATCTCCCTGCACTGAAGCCTGGCCTTGGTGGCCAAAGTTCTTCACCCTCATGTGCCGGGGGCCGGTAGTTCTACAAAAGTGACAGCTGTTAGGAAACACAGGACACATCTGCACAAGGCTTTGTATTTCATTTGACATTACCAAAGAGAACGTTTTGCAGGTGTTTAGACACACACAGGAAAAAGCATCGCTTCAAAGTTACAGGCGCCCTCTACAAAGCAACTACACAAACCGCTCATTTCTGCCCCGCAGAAATCCCCCTGGGATGGGGTGAAGTGCAGCAGGAAGCTTGCTGGCAGGATTGGCCACGGGATGAGTTGGATGGTACAGGCAGATGGCCAAGCTCTGCGCCGCTCACAAAGGATGCTCCTCCTCGGCACAGGAGAAGTGCCACTGGGCTTGGACAACACACCCTGTGGGGATAACAGACATGGTCAGGATGTCCTCATTCCTGTCTATGTGTCTTTCTAAATAAGGATAAAGTCCTGTTAATGTCCTCTGTATCATTTTTCTACGCTCTCCATTTCACTACAAGCACCTTGGCCATGAGCCCCATCTCTGATGGATCACAGGGATGTCTCCCCAAGGGTCTCAGGGATGAAAGTCCCACCAGCATGGGGAATGAGCTTGCTGTTCAGGCTAGGGGAAGGTTCAAGTGTCTGAGCTGTTTGCAGGTGGTGTGCTAAAGTTAGATATTTGGAAACCTGAAAGTGCCAAATTCCTCCCTAAAAATGACTCTTGCATTTTCCATCAGAGAAAAAAGATAAATAACTGGAGCATCAGTGATTGGCAGGTCCTGGAGCCCAATCATGGTATTTCAACCCCCCATCCCGTTTGTCCCTGACATCTTTTGTATCTGGCCAGCAGCAGAAAGACACTGCCTATTCTGCAAACTGGGGAGTCTTGGGGACAGCATGGAGCTCACAGTGTTGCCTTTGTTCACTGACAAAACATGCAGCAATGGCAATTGAGAAAGACAAATCCAGGAGGATGTTTCTGCTGTGCAATGCAGTGCAGACTCAGAACTCCTGGGATTTGGGGGTGTGATGCAAACATTATAACACCACACAGCTGATGGGGCACGAGGACAAAGTATGTTACCCCTTAGCCAGCTCTTCCTTGGCACTGCATGTCCCCAAGCACTTACCTCAGAGATGGGAAGAGCAGGCTCAAGAGCTGGACTGGTCTTCACCAAGGTTGATCTCCTCCAGGATCTGGCTGTACCTGCGCGTCAGGGCTTTGGTGTTTTTGGTGAGATCTGTCAAAACTTGCTGCAATCCATTGACATGATGGGACAGGCGCTCTTCCAGATTGCTGTCTGCAGCCTCATCCAGAGATGTGTCTGTGTTTGTGTTGCTGTCAGCCTCGGTCGGGCTCTGGTCACCGACGGAGGCCAGGCCTTTCTCCACCATGGGCTTGATGGCCTTGAGGAGCTGGTAGCGCTCGTAGAGGTCCGTGCGGCTCTCTGCGGCCGGGGCTGCCCCCTCCGGCTGCGGGAAGACCCCTCGCAGCAGGCTGGGGAACATCACCTCCTGCTCCATCTTCTGGGTGGCTGAGAAGTACTGCTCCATGGCCCTTCTCCTACAGCTCTGGCAGTGCTGCTCTGGGACCTTCTGAGAGCGTTGCCTGCTGCCTGTCCCTGCTGGGCCTTTTTATCCCCTGCTGGGGCACCTCCCTCCTCTGCTGTCCTCCCCCGGCAGCCCTGGTTGGGCTGGATGGACTTGGGGTCGGGCTTGGCTCCAGCCCAGCTGGGGCTGGGCCATGCTGTGTCCCTGGCTCTGTCCCATGCACGTCCCTGCACAATCTCTTCAGAGCCTCCCCATGGCCTTCGCCGGAGATACCCAAAGGTCCCACTGCATCCGCGAGCTCTGAGTGGTGGAGAGGAGATGCCTGAGGTCTGTCACCATCATCCTTACCACTGCTGGAGGCCCAGGATGCTGAGTCCAGCCCCTTTCCCCAGGGCACACAGGTTGCAGGCAGCACCAAGGGAAAGCTGCCTTGATCTGGGCAGTTTTGAGGAGCGGAGAAGGAGAACAAGCGATGGTTTATCCAGAGTGAGCAAATTTCCCATGTGCTCTGCCGGAAAACTCACCTTCTTCTGTGCTGGTCTTGGCGTCTCACCCAGCCCAACTATGGCAGCTGGCCTCGAGAGCAAGCCCTGCTAAAAGAAGGTGATAATGAACAGGTGATACTTGTCTGAAGGGTGCTTGCCCCGGACTGCTTATTAAAGCAGTAATATGACCAGCAGCAGGATTTAAAAGCCACTAGGGAGTTAGAAATGGTCCTTTTAAAATTCGGAAGTTGTCAGCCTGAGGAGAAACATGAAAGTTCCACATCTGAAGGGGGGTCCTTGGGGGGGCAATGACAGGAGTCAGGGATTGTGGGACCCAGCCCAAAGCAGCCCTGCCAGTATTCCACCCTCCACCCAGGCCTGGCAGAGCATCCTCCTGGTCAGGTGCTGTGAGCAGCCTGCAGCCAGCTCCTGGGCTGACAGCACAGGGGGCATGAGGCAGGGACAGAGACAGAGACAGAGACAGTGCTGGAGGGGCTGGAAGGCTCCTTGGGAGACAATCCGCTTCAACAACTGCTCAAGCCAGGTCAACAACGGGACCGTGGATATTGGATATCTCTGAGGATGGAGATCCCACCCCCTTTCTGAGTAGCCTGTGGCAGTGTTTGAGCACCTTCAGTTTTGGGATAAAAAATAAAGGTTTTCTCATGTTTAGATGGGATTTGTTTTGTGTTTCAGTTTGTGCCTGTCACTCTTTTCCTGTCCTGTCACTGAACACCAGTGGGTGAGTCACCTCTTGGCCTCCATCATGTCTTTAAAAACACTGATCAAATCTTTCAAGCCTTCTCTTTCCAAGTCTGGACACCGCCAGCTCTCTCAGCCTTTCCTCCTATGGAAGATACTCCTGCTCTTCTATCACCTTCATGGCCCTTAACTGGACTCTCTCCAGTATGTCCATGTCTCTCCAGTACCAGAAAGACCAGAATTGGACACAGCAGTCCCAGTGAGGCTTCATCAGGGCTGAGCAGAAGGGAAGGATCCCCTCCCTGCACTGCCTTTGCCCTGAGTACACCTTGCTGGCTCACAGCCACTGCTGACCACAGAGCCAGAGGTGAGCGGGTGTGAATCTGTGGGGTGCTTTCCCCAGCACCTGCCCAGGAAGGTGGGAGGCAGAACACGGGGTACAGCTAAGGCCAGGTGACCCCAAAAATGGAAAGGCAGGGGTGTACAGGCAGGGAACCTGCCCTGTGGGAAGGGAGAGGAGCTGGCAGCCCCCCATCGGGGGGGGTGGTGGGGAGGTTGTATGATTAGGATGTCTGGGACTGCTTAGAGAAGAGAATTTGGGGTTTCTCACTCATTCAATATTTGGGGTCAAAACTGTGCTTTACCTCTTGTCTTCCCTGAGCCCTGTGCCGGGTCACAGCTCTCCGATGGATTTGGTGTCTGAACAGATTTAAAAGAAGTGCTGCCACTCTGATTTTCTTGAACAATTTGAAAGAAGAAGATCTTTCCCTATGGTGGCCAGCAACAGTGGGGGTGCCCTGGGAGCATGTCCAAGGCAGCAGAGTCAGCACTCCCTGCCACACCACAGAAGCCTGATCTGTCCTGTCTGTCAACGTCCCGCTGGGACCAGCACTGGGTTATCCCAGGACAAAAAC
>VYXD01004334.1:595359-652136 GCA_013397195.1 Hylia prasina | reverse complement strand
GGAGGAAAAAAAAACCCCACAAAGCTTGGGGAGGGGATGAAGTAGCAAGGCCTCAGCAATTCTTTCAATTCCAGTGCACACCCAATAGTGTGTCGGGAAGAATGCACACTGGTCGGGATTTGTGGGAGAATTGTCCCGCCACAAAGGAGGGAGAGTTACGCTTGTTATAGTCCAATAAGCCATGCCAGTCAAACAAGTACCCACACTAGGGACAAAAGGAAAGCAAGAGATTCTCACACAAAAGAAAACAAGTAAGCCCATCTTTTAGTTGTGCATCAGCCTCCAGGTTTTCTGCAGCACATAAATAAAAATGAAGGGGGGGAGCGGGTGTGCGTGGGGGGAAAGCAACAGCTTCTGGGAGGCTGAGAAATCATGCTGGAGTGAATTTTTGGAGGATTGGGAAAAGAAGGCAGCGGTGTTAGGCAGAGTATGTTCTTTGTGTGCAAAGGTTGGGCAAAGGGAGAGCAAAGCAAAAGAAGGACAATGAGGCAGGAGCTTCTGTAGCTGGCTTGTTTTCCATGATGGAAATACAAGTTAGTGAGAGGGAAAGAGGAAGAGGGGACAAAGAGGCCTGGCATCCCATCTCCCCGCAAAACCTACTTGGTGGCAGCAAGGGCTCTGCCATTTTCGTGTCATGAATATTCATCCCTGACCAGTTATGTCTAACACTTGCCTGGCTGTAAACCCTGAGAGGTGCACTCTGGTTAATTTAATTACCCCTCTGTGGAAGGGGATGGTGAACCTTCCATCCCGAGAGGTGGAGGCCGAAGGGGCAGCGCCGCAGAACGGACGGGGCCTGCCACACACCCGGCAGTATGGGGCTGTGCTCCATTGTGTGCTCAGGCCCATCTCAGTGGTTTGATCAAGGTTAGATGCTGAGATTAAAATAGATCCTAATACGCCTGCCTGCCTTTCATCACAGCTTGCATGCATGCTAGTTGCTCAGCTAGCGGTTTGCAAAAATATAAAGTGAATAATTAAGCATTATTCCTTCACTGGTGTGTTACGGCAATAATGGTATATCCAAACAAGCATCCCTCTCTTTTGACAATTAAAACAATTATAGCATAATTAGGCCTATTTCAAAGTTTTCTTAAGTAATTTGACATGCCAACCATTTACATTTCAGGTTTTTATTGGCTGAAAAGTCAGTTGTGAAACACAAACACACCTGTCAGCAATTAAAAAGGAAGAAGTAGAGAACTGTTCAGGAAATAATATCTGTGCTAATTAAAAACACTAGTTAAAAGCTTCCTGTTTGTTCCTCCAGTTGCCCCAAGGAGTGACCTTCCCCCCAACTCATTTTTTCATATGTTGCTAGCATGGTTTCCCATCTCCTGCTTCCAACGCACGTAACTAAGGCTCTTGGACAGACAATAATTTTGCTTGTTAGGGTAGTCTCAGAAGAGTCAGGCACTTACCCTTATACTTTTGATAATATATTCTGACAGCAATATTGGTTCTTTGTCAGCCTTGGAAGAAATACACCTGGTTTTCTTTATAAGCGTGTTCCATGTATGCTTTTTATACTGCACATCACACACACATTTAAGTGGATGCACTTCCCAATTACCTCAGCCAAGCAACAATATGGTATTTGCAGGCTTCCTCTTAACTCACAGTCATTCATCTCTATGCCTGTGTGAACTTGGCCCACCAGCTTCAGTCAAAAGCTACTGTGCTGTTGGTACTCACCCATCTTATTTCCTCAACATTTTCAACCTTTGGCAGCATCATGCTTGAAGGAAGGGTCTTGGACTGCAAAAGCACCTGTAGATCTTCTTCTGCGAGGCCGCTGGACACAGAGTTTATCCTAACACACTTTTCAGCATGGCCAAAGTCAAACTCTTCAAGGGTTTTCACGATGGTCAATCTTGCTTCTCTCTACAGCATATATGAGTTCAGATGCACAAGAAAGAAAAAGAAAGCATATTTTCTATTGACAGAAAAATGCACTGAGAAGGCAACTTGTTGAAATGACATGGGGGGAAAAGCTAGACAGCCAGTACAGTGGTGTCCCCAGAATGTCTTCACTCTTGGACTTTATTGAAGCAGTCATCACCAGAACTGCACAATTTTATCTTCTTTACTGTTTCTTTATAACTGGTAAATTCAATGCATGGGGTTTCTACTATTTGCAGAAAATAAGATTTTTGTGTCTGCTAGAGTTGAACATGTGTAAAACCCACAAATCTTTATGCTAACATAATGTGTTGCACTAACTGTCTGCTCTCTCAAAAACAGCATATTCTTGAATTTGCATAAAACAATTACTTTTATAATTTAGCTCTATATTGCCTGGACGTCAAAAAGTACAGATGTATATATATTTCTTTGGTTTTCCTTTACTCCATGTACTCAAAGTGCATTAAAGGCTGTAATATAATTCACAACCTGCATATAAAAACAAAGCTGAAATAACTCTAAGGTTTTTCCTAGACCACATAAAAGGGGGTATTCTGTTGGCACAAAATAAAATCTCCAAAGACAAATGCTTCCCTTGGTCTTTTGCTATTTTTGTGAATGTAAATTTACAAATCTGTTTAATAGTTGATTTGCATGAAGTATATTGGCATGCTTTTCTGAAATGAAATGCATTTCTTGGCCTGGAGAAGGGGGTAGAGGTCGAAGGAAGGTGCTGGGCTCCCTGCTTCCTGCCAACTGAAGTTTCAACCCCGAATTCCTTCCACTCACCAACAGCCCCTAACCAATTCGCATTGTCAAAATGCACACTTATCAAAAGTCATTTAATTTGTGAAGAGTTTTTATGGGGCTAATAAAACTTTAAAGCTCCTGACTCATGGAGGCTCAGGAATGACTTTAACAATATGCAGTTGCTGAATAGAGATGCTTTTCAAGAAAACAGGCAAACTCAAGGGGAAAAAAACAAAAAGAAATCATCAAAGTTAATATCCAGGCTAATACAAATCAGCAAGAGAGCACATGACAGTAGATTTAAACCAGACGGATGCAAACCTCTGCCAGCAAGAGGGGCAGAGGTGGTTTCCCAATGTGGTCTGAGTTAAACAGTGTGAGGGAACAGTAGCTTACAGTTGTCAGGACCGATGAGAACAGGGTCTCCCAGGCCATTTTAAGACAGCACTGCAGTGTACTGATTTACAGGGCTGGGACCCCTGATAATTAGGGTAAGTTTAGAGAAAAGCAATTGATGGCTCTAACTGGTTAAAAGGAAGGAATAATGGAGCAGAAAGTTAATGAAATCTGAAGCGAACAGCCTTCAGCTTGGGGCTACTAGCTGTGCTCCTCCAAAGGCTGGGAGCATATGCCCGTTAATCGGACAGACGGGAACAAAGCACCCATGTATGTATCCCTGGGTTGCGATCAAGGGGCGCGTTCAGAGGTAATCTCTGGAAAATGCAACCCAAAACATTCGAACTGCTGTGAATGGACTCTGTCTGGGCCCATTAGGAAAGCCACATAAAGATTCACTCAGTTTAGTACAAGCACGTCCAGCTGGAAGACAGCTCTGACGCATGGCTGTCTGAAATGGCTCTTCCAAATTAGGTAAACCCAACCATATGATGCCAATACCGGGAAATACAAATCCCCTGTTTTCCTACTCTGACCCAGGGTAACAGATTTCTAGGGCTGGGCTGAAAGTTTCTGGACACGATGCAGAAGGGTAGCTTAAAAGCACACTCCAAATCAATTTATGCTTTTAATTAAAGTCAGATTATCACCATTTCAGCACACACCAATGCAATTTGCAAAAGAGAGATCTTCTCAAAGTATCCTCTAAGGCATCATTCAATTTCAGCTGAAGGCACATCTCCAGCAAACTTGCAGCCTAATTTGTTATGGCTTTGTTCAGAATATAATAATGAGCATTGGACCATCTCATATCCATTTTCCTCCTCAATCTGCAAACTCCCTTCCCAAAAAAGACAGATCGTGTATTTCTAGGTATATTTCCATACAAAACACTTATTAACAGGCTGTTGCTGTTATCAATTTACATAAACTAAATGTGCAGCCCTCTGGTACGTGTCCCAAAAATAACCAACAACTTCACTGAATTTATACCAACCAACAAACATGGGGAGGGGGTTGTTGTTTTTTTCCCATATTTTAATAGAAAATATGTCACTATGTTAGTTAACACACCCATGCCATCTGTTGGGTTGAGAATTGATGCGTTTTCTTAGAACTGCTATGTTTTATATCTGTCTGCCTAGATACCCTAGGAATGGAAACGTTTCCTTTCCATGATATAATACTTCCAGTCACTATAGTTTCCACAGCAAGAATCCATGTATGTTTTTAATTGTGGAACAAACTGATGGGACCTGGCTGCCAAAGCCAGAGCTTGTGAGGGGCTGACTCAGTGCCTACCCTTCCTACAATGGAGGAAATCCAATTGATGTTAGTTGGAGAGTATCAGGTTCCCATAAAGGTTTCCAATAAAACATTTCATGGATATATAAAACAAATATACACTAAAACCTTTGACCAAATGTACTAAAAACATGGAGAAAAGGGAGACCCCTTTCTGCCTCATTAGGCAGGGAAATGTAGATGCTATTTGTATAATTAATTCGTATAATAATTCGTGTTCGAATGCGTATCATAGAATTCATGCAAAAGCTAAAATCCTAACCTAGGTAAACTACTTCAACATTATAACAGAGAAAAAGGTAGTCCTTGGTACAATAATATCCTTACTGCCAAGAATTGGAAAACTAGAATTTTTAAGGAATGGTGAGAAAAATACCTGCCCTGTTCTTCACATGAGAGCTACAACATCAGGTAATACTTTGTCATGAAAGAATAGATGATGAAGAAATAAAGCAAATCATTAGTTAAAATATTTCATGCTCAGGTAGCTTGGGATGGTGGGATCCTCCTTGGGTCGCATGTGACTTGTGTTCTTTACCAAACTGAACCAAGAGAGAAAGACAACAGAGAGCTTCATGGTAAATAGTGACACTATTGAAATACTCTAAATTTGCAGCTTGTGCTGGAAAGCTCACTGAGGAACAAAAAGATTGCTCAGGGTGGCTATTTTAGCACCCCTTCTGTTTGACTCTGAAGAGGACACAGGAAGAGGTTCATTACCACGTGCAGCTATGCCAACTGGTGAAGAGAAATGTTTCAGTGACGCAGCATTGCTGACAAATCCATTGCTACCCAAACACACAGATACTGAAATTAAAAATGAGAATATGCACATTGCCGACTCCACTGGCACCCATTAAACCTAATAACTAACCATCCTCATGAGTTTCTAGCTCTGAATTATCAAATCTGCAAAGAAAACAACATCCGTCCACTTTTACACTCCAGTGGAAGAGGTGGTCCCTCGCGGCAGGGCTGCGCAGTCTCGCCATCTGGAGAATAAATCGAGTGTGAAGTACAGTATAGTTTGGGACCAAGCTCCGTGGCGGCAGCCCAGCAGTTAGTTCATTAGTCCCAAACTTGCGGGGATTAGTGCGGTATCAACTCTACTGTCGGATGGGATCAGACAGGCAGAGTGCGAGACTTGGGGAAGGGGGTGGTAGCAAAGAAGGAGCCCCTTGGGCTTGTTGATAAAACCATTCTGTGCTAGTGCACCTAAGTATGTACTTTTGGTGACAGTATTTGGAAATAGTTTCCCACCGTCTGAATCAGTACCTTTCCATTTTTCCTTTTTTTCTTTTTCTCACCTCTTTTTTTCGTTTATGTTATATGTCAAAGCATAGAAATTTCCACTTCAGAACAGAAAAGATACAGAAGAAAAAAATGCCACAGAACTGGAAGTTCAGCCACCCACTCACCTTGGACATGCTCTCAATACAGTGAAAATGAAGCAAAGATGGTCAGATTAATAGCAGATGGAAAAATTACATTTTCTTCTTTTTTTTCTAACTGGTACAATTCCCTACAATCCTCCTTTTCAGCACTGTGATTTCTAGACCTACCTGATTTTTAAGACAAAATCTCTGTTTTGCTTTATTTTTCTTGCCTGCCTAGTCTTCCTCCTTTTTTTCTAAAGACCTCCAGGTCTTAATGTAAAGATAGTGGTCATACTTAATTATGTGTTTATATATAGATCTCATCCTGTTAACATCTATTGATAACCGTTCTTCATATGGAAATGTAAATATATGATGCACTAAAATGTCAGGCCAGAATCTATCATCCTCAATGCCATAATAAGTTGGCATGTTTCAAATAGGAGAGGAAAAATTAATTACTATAATCACAATTCAAGTTCTTTTTTTTTGTGACGTCTGACATGGTAAAAACATACAATTATGTGTTAATGTTAATTCCTTGGAGTGGTTTGTTTACAGAACTTGACATTACTGCATCTCTTGTCAGTTAGTGCATGCCATATGAATGCCCCTCTCAAATAAGATTCTGCAGAAGTGCACATATATATGTCATATACCTATATGTACTATACCTATAGTAGCTTTTGTGCAGAATAGAGTTTTTGCAGGGGGAAGGTCTGACATTTTCTGCCTGCATAACTCTCCATCAATGAAGTGATGTCATACAGAATGATAGCATACAAATGCCATTCAGTTTCAAATTCACAAATGGGATTGGCAAGAGAAAAGACAAATTACATTTGCTTTTAAGGAAACAAAGAGAACTGCAAATGTGGAGCAGAGCACTTCTGAGAGCAGGAGGTACTTGTCTCATGGGACTTGCTTTCTACCTTACACGTATCAGGTACTTGTGAGAATAAATCTTTGAAATGGCATGTATGTATTTCTAGTTAGTCTTGTCAGACTGAAAAACTGCTGTAAAATATGCACAAACCCTCCAGAAAGTGGTTATTAAATATTTTCTTATTGTTAACTCTGAGCAGATAATCAGTTAACGAGTTTTTAAAGATTTAAGAAATTTTAGAACACATTTTCTTTTGGTTCAACATGGAACACAGCAAACCCAACATGTAACCAATCCTTAAGGAAAAAAGGGGCAGGAGTGGGGAGGAAGAGGGAGAATAGAGTCTCCATCATGGACTTTGGTATCTCTCCTTTATATTTCAGGTAAACATAGGTTTTCGTGTACTGCAAGGCACTGATTTTGCTGCTACTCATCCCTGAAATCTTAATATTATTTCTTTAATAATTATTTGGTCTACTTTTTTTGTTTAATACCAACCTTTTCATTTGTCTGAAAAAGGTTCTTCATGACATCAAAATGAATCATCTAACTCTGTGCACTTCTAGCATCTGCTGCTTTTCTCTCTGCTCTGCTAATTGTCCTTACATGCAGTCCATGGTCTAGCAACACTAAAATGATGCAAACGTCAGTAGTCAGCATTGTGAACTAAGCAGCAATTGAATTATGCTCTGCTGAGCACACCAAATTTCTTTGCCCATTTCTCTAGAAGTTTCATTGATGGTCTGGGATCACATCAGTGCACTTACCAACAATAGCTACCCTGTATTTTTAAAAGACAGAATCTGTAAAAGCTGTCCAGGAACAGCTGTGAGTGCTTGCTTCCATGTAAGCCTAGCAAGCCTCTCCCTCCCTCTACAAGTGTGGACAATGTGGATCCTGAAGATGTTAGGTGGGGATCTATCCAACACCATCAGAGTTGGGCAATTTACACATATGGTGGTCAGGTGGATGGTTCTGAGACACTGTGAATGTAGAGAACCAGTGAACAAGAGCCTGAGGTTGTCTCATCCAGCAGCCAGGAGCCAGGGCTCATGAATCCCATTGAAGCTTTAGGGGTGTTCAGCTATGTAAGTACTAAATTTCTGCTGAGGCTGACAGTCCAAGGATGTGGATATGAGTGCAACAGCAAGACATCTTCACAAGTTGTCATCAAGGTATTTTTCTGACTTGCCTATATCTCAGAGAAATTTAAACAGAGGCCAGTAGGCTGCTGGCACATAGAAATGGCACATAGAAATATTCATATAATATGAGGACTGAGTATAAATGTCTCAGTAGCAAAAATGATACAGCACAGTATATGTGTGTGTCTGTGTGTACATAAACACAGAGACAGGCTTGTACCTTAAGACTATTTGTATGGAAATGCTTCAAGAGGTTTTTAATGATAGTAATATATACAGCAGCTTAAATAAATCAAAGTTTTGTCCATGTAGGTAGGCAGCTATTCTTCTGTCTGCCAACTTTTATAAACACTTACAAGAGAGATGTAAACAACCTTTCAATTAACACAAATCAAGCTACATTAATTTAAGCTGGCTGCAAGAAGTAGTCTCTACTTTTTTCCACTGGTTTTCTGAAGATACTTTTGGTTGTGTGACAGACTAGCATCACAAATGAAAATTCTTTAAAAGCATTAGTGTTAATTAGTCTTCCTGGACAGTCCAAATGAGCTGCTGCATGACGAAAGAAGGCCACAAAATATGCAATCTAATATGTAAGTTAAAAAACGGGTTATACTTTTCTTGGATCTGAACTTAACAGTATGTTAATTTTTATTTAAAATATTACCGCTTAAGATGCATTTACTTGGCAGTATGTAATAGATAACTATGGAAAATGTGTACGTTCACACATCTATTTTTTATTTTTACAAGTGCATCTTTTTGTTAATGCTGTAGTGAAATACACTGCTGTCTGTCAAAAGTACATCTGCTTTAGCAAACTATAAATTCCTCTTCAGCAGCTGATTTCAGATGTGATGATTCTAAGTGAGATATGGATCAAACGTTTTAAAGATTGGAAAATTATTGTCTCAGTTATTTAATAAATCAATTAAAAAAAATACTTAAAGCCAAGAGAGGTAAACAGAGGCTTTCTGAAAAAAACCCAGGTGGAGCGAATTTTATGCCTGCTTGTACTGCAGGAACCAGTGTCTGTCCCAAGCTCCTTAATTGCTCCTAGGAACAAGGAAGGCATTAAGAAAAATCAGATTAGGTGTGCCATGGCATCTTTTATCCTTCTTTTCTGGAATGAACTTTTCCCAGTCTACCTACAGTCTCAATAAAACTGTTTCAAAGAGAAGGCTTGAAACAATGGCTGTGTTTCTGGTGTTGTGATTAACAGCTCTTATCTCAGTTTTCATAAAGTGCTTTACCTGCATTGGTAAATTAGCAAATTAATATTCCGTAATGTGATCAAAGCCCCACAGAATGCCCTAGGTCCAAGTTACAGCTCATGTTCGCAGTAAAACTGTAATGGTACAAAAAAGCTCTCAACTCTTCATTTTCAACTTACATTTTAAAGTTAAGTGGTGTCACCTTGTAGATGCATGTATTTCCATGCAGTGGGGATTCAAGACCAAAACTGGTCACTCAGGTGTCTTGTGCTGGCCAAGGACGCCCACATGATGGATTCTTGAGCCATCTAGAAGAGGACCTCTGAAACTTTCTCATCACACAGGCATTTTTTTAAAGTAGAAATTACCTCATGTAGTACTATATATGCCCTTGTGAAATCATGCCATTCATATCAATATCCATGTACAGACTCTCTGAGAAAATCTACACCACTGGATTAATTTAGCAACCATCTTCATCTGAAGGTTTTGAGTCTCAGCTGCCCACAAGGCACAACTGCTTATGTACATCCAGACTCTCCTTTGGGGGACTGAATCATCTATTTCCTTCAAACCACAATACAGGTGTGCTTTCAGAGATAGATCTCTCCAGGCATCATGCCCAGCGAGTGGTTTGGGCAGAGCTGCACCAAGTTCAGCTGCCTCCGTGACACAGCTCCAGCAAAGTCTGTGTCCCTCCAAATACTCTCCATGAGCCATCTTGCCAATCCCCAGGGTGTGCAACACATCCTCAGCTGAGGTTCAAAAACCTCATGGTGGTATGCCACCCTGCTCATAGGCTGGAAATCAAGAAAAAACCCCCAAAAAACTACCATACTACAAACTTAATTACTCCATCAAAACCCCATGAGGAGACACAGGGCACCTATGTGCTACTTATCCATCACTGCACTCAATCTGCTCTAGAGATTAGCCCCTATGCCATGTAGGCACAAGCTCCTCTGCCACACTAGGCGAGGGCAGCAGGGATCTCTTCTTGGATCACATGCATTTAGCACTGTAGAAGTAGCCTGTAACTGCAGTAATTACTTCCATGGGTGAATAATGTTATGAGATACTCCACACAGGAAACTTTGATCTAACGAGCTTGGCACTAAATTGACACAACTCTTGCCTTCCTGCAAAGCAAACTTGTTTTATTACTGTATTTCTCAGCCAGTGCTCACCTTAACAAAGACCCAATTCACTAAGATGGATTTTGCCAGAAATCCTTCTTCTTTCTCTATCAGAAGAAGGGCTTCCTTTATATAGAAATCCTGCTTGGATGGGTGACTGGGATGACTCAATGAACCCAACAATCCCACTTCACCCCAAATGCAGGTTTTAGCAACAAAACTAAATGTTGTCACACAGGCAATGTTTTCTCAGATGCTCCATATGATGAGCCAAAGCCTCTGGCAGAGTCCCTGAAGGATGGGAAGTAGTACAAAAGCAGCTGTCCTCCCTTCTTTCGGCCCCCACAACCAGAAGTGGGAGAGGGGAAACGGCACCAGAACACCATGTCTCATATGTCCCCATACTGGCAGTGCCTAGCTGAGGCAGAGAGTGATCCCTGATGAAAAATAAAATTATTAAAAATAAACTCCATTACTCATGTATTCATAGCAAGGAGTATGAACCTTTTAGAAATGAATTCACTTGTGTTCTGTGGTCTAAACAAAACCTGACAATTAGCATTTTTCCCTGCCCAGGCCTGTGACTGGTGTCAAAGGAACTGAGATTTTTCTCCAGTTTGAAAGTGGGACCTGAGAAGGTGGTTGTTTTCTAGGTCAGATCTCACCTGTGTCAATCCTACAGTTGTAGGGTGGTATTTGTACACCACTGATATTGTACTGGTACAATACAATACACACTTTTATAGATATGGTGAGAATTGTTCACTGGTGTTCTTCAAAACCTAAGTTCCTCATCTAGATATTCCTGATTGCAGTAGAACCTTGTGACATTTCCTTCCCTAAGCTTTCCTTCAACTTAACTTGCCTGATGAAATAAATTATTTTTAAATGCTAGGCTGACTGAGAAGGTGCTCCTCAGTGGGGCTTCTGGAATATCTATGAAGTTTAAAGTAAAGTTGGCGCATATTTTCCAATAAAACAATAAAATAAACCAATGTATGATTATTTCTGCAACATCTATGCAGTTCCTTACCCTCTTCTGCTTATTCCCATTCCATGCTACGCTTTTTCCTTATGCAAGAATTTCCAATCAACTTTTTCTTGAGCCGAGATACAAACTGGATCACTGAAACAACCCCATTAGAGAAACTCAGGTTTTTCTCTATGGGAGAGTAGAAATCTGTCTTTTACCCCAGCCCATTTATTCAGTCCTGTTTACAGCCTGGCCAAACAAACAATTGTACCACTGCAAGCAAGGGCAAGGCAAAGGATGACAATAAGCAGCTAGGAAGGGCAGCATGGAAAAAGGAACTTCTTGGGCTGTTTTTGTTTTTCTTTCCACCAGAGCTCAGCCAGCTGAGCACCCACCATTGCACCTAGTTTGTGCAGGAGGAGAGTAGTAGGTAGGATTCAAGCAAATGTCTGCATCCCTTAACAACCCTCACTACAAGCCCCCATTCTTGCATCCATATGTATTTCCCCATAAAATTGCCTCAGCATAACCGACAGGAGCATCTGGAAGCACAGTACCTTGTTAAATCATTGATTACTCGACAAACACAACTTTTGCCTTCATTTATGTGGTTCCCTTCATAATATTTTTCCAGACCTGAATATGCAGGGCTTCTTCACCTGTGCTTTTGTTATCTACTCTTGCATCTGTCCAAATCTGACATGAATTTCATTTTCCTTCAAGCAGACTGCCAGGGTCTGAGTTCAAATTCTTTACACATGGCTTATCAGGTATTTTCTCTCACTTTCTGGACAATGACTCTGCCAAATGTAGTGTAAGTAAAAGACTAATAAGAAAATGGGTTCAGCTTTGAACCATTTCTAAAAACATACAATAACTGCTGGGGTCAGCCTGAACTTTGTACTGATTTAACTACTTCAGATTTATTTGACATCAATAACATTTAAGTTGATGAAATGGTCTGGCATGAAACTATTTGTTAAATGCTACTAGCAATATAATTTATTCTCCTGTGTGAATAAAATTCATGGACAATCAGGATTTTACAGCGATATAACTGCATTAATACAGTACTGCTGCTTTGTTTATCTTATATTAATTTTAAACCAACAGTGATAAAATAGAATTCAGTGTTTACAAGCTTGACACCCATTAAACTGCCTTTTTTTCTCGTTTTCTTTTCCTCTTATATTTTTGCCCAACTTGCTTTATTGTTGTGTAACTGTCTGAACAAAGTATGTATTTAGCAATTTTTTTGTCATTTTGACTTGATTCTCCTTGTTCTGAATGAAGGACTGCCAAAAGAGATTAGTGAAAATGTGTTCTACTTACCTAAGAAATCTCTTTTTTGGGAAACTGTTCTGCTTTACTTGCTAAACCTGTTTATATTTTTTGATTGCCCCAGTAATAATGTGGTTTTTATTGAGAACAGAAGGTAGTTTTCCCCCCAAAGTGCTCAGAGACATTTTCTCCATCCAGAATCCCCACTCCCATCACCTGCATCAGGTGCAGGTTAACCCTGGTGGGACTCAGGTGATACTCCCCTCCTTTTTCTTGGCAGTGGCTTCTCCCTATGCTGCCAGCCTGCCACCAAGCATCGTGTCTGTTTGGCAGCCACCCCGCAACCTCCGGAAGCTCCCTGGATCCATTTTCTCATTCCAGCTGGGCACTGAGGCACTGCCCCTGCCAGTGTGTTTGCAGTGCTTGTGTTGGTGTGTTTTTATGCTGCTGGATACAGAAGGTGGTTTGTATCCTTTTCTGGTTAAGGTGTCTTTGCTTTTGCTTAGGATGGGGCTGCAGCTGGCAGAGTCCAAAATTGTCCTTAGGTTACACTACATCTGGAGAACCTCATTTATGTTCTGAGGACAAAGCACACAGTGCCATTAATGCTATTTTCCTTTATCTGTTGGCAAGTCCCCTACCCCTTTCTCTTCTCACTCTTTGATTTGGCAAGCAATCTTCAATAATCTTCCTAGGAAGTCTCCTCTTTAGAGGCAGTAGGTTTCTGCAGCACAGGTGCAGGAACATGTCTTTCTTGAACCCACTAGAGCACTCCAGTATCTGAGGGTGCTCTACAAGGTACAAGAGTATTGTAAAGTTTGTGTCTTACCAAAGTCTCTTTCTTTCCTGGTTCTTCCTCTGGTCTTTCATCTTACCCACTGGGCTTTAGATGAAGTCAAAGAATCACAGGATTGCTGAGGTTGGAAGGGACCTCTGGGGGTCATTAGTCCAATGCCCCTGCTACATCAGGGACACCCAGAGCTGCACACCTGAGACTGTTCCCAGATAGCTTTTAAATGTCCCCAAGGATGAAGACTCACAATCGCTGGGAAACCTGTCAGTGCTCAGTCACCTACACAGTGAAAAATGTTCTGAAGTTCAGAAAGAACCTCCCATGTTTCAGGTTGTGCCCGTTGCCTCCAGCCCTGTCACCGGGGACCACTGAGCAGAGCCTGGCTCTGCTCTCTTTGCACCCTCCCTGCAGGTATTTACACACACTGATGGGATCCCCCTAAGCTGGACAATCCCAGCTCTCTAAGCCTCTCCTCAGAAGAGAGATATTCCAGTTCCTTCAACTTTTTTGGAGCCCAATCCTGAGGTCTCTCCAGCATGTCCATGGCTCTTGAATACTGATAACTTTGGCATTCCCTGCCACATGATTTGCAAAGTTGAGAAGTCCTCTCTGCTCTTCGTCAGACATCCTTGAGCATATTAAAACTGTCTACTCTTTTTTTTTTTTTTTTTTTAATGTTAAGGTCCATTTTAAAAAAATTACTAGTATTCTGCACTCCATTTTATTTATCAATATAGTTGTTTTTAAAATTCGCATGTCCCTTCATGATTTCAGGCATCACCTTTTCCAATACAATTCTCTTTTCCAACTGAGTGATTTGATCTTTGCTTTAAGATAATTTTTCATCTGTTGCTTATTTGGCTTTATTTCTTCTTGACCAGGTTTCACAGCTTCAGATTCTGTGTTGGCAGTTTCTTGGCCAGTTTTCTTTTCCTGTTGACCAGATATAATCTCTGCCAGTATGGATGCTAAGTCCTCTATTGCTGGCCAAGCAAGAATCAATCATGCTGGATCTTACTAATATAAATTTACACTTAATAGAAATGTGATCCTCTTGGGAATTAACATCTGCCCTAACATAAACTTTATCACATTTTATGAATGCTTATGAATATTAATTAATTATTCTAGCCCACTTACATGCATGTTTGTAAATAGACAACTATTAGGACAACCAAATAGCAAGAAGAGTAGCAAAATGGCTTCAGTCTAACAACTGTATAAATATATTTATATTTAAGAATACTACTTCTGCCTGTGTTTCTTAGGACAGGCCGTTGTTCGACTCCATACGCATGTGGACCTACTTTCCAGCTATTCTTGTTTCACATCTATATTGCAGAATCACTGCAGAGCCACAGGCAGGATGAACCCCATTGTCCTCTAGACCATTCAAGCTTAGCACAAATGCACGATCTAGCGATGAGAGCTTTCACACAGCCAATTCTGCGTGCCCAGAAGTTCAGCTCAGCTTTTTCATCCTGAACAATGGGGAGCAAGGGGGATAGCCTAATATTTTATCCTCTGTTTTGCCTACGTAGTCTTTGTCCACCAGTGTTTTGTGGCATTAAAGGTGAACCTCTTTTATGCAATAGCTATCAAAAAGCCTTCCTCCTCTAGACAAGGTAATGATGAGTTAGAGTCACTGTTTGCTGTTATCCTGATCTGCTTTTAAATGAAGATGCTTTTTCTATCGTCTGTATAACTTGCTCTGCTCCTTCTGTGTCTTCCCACACCAAGGCACACAATCTCTAGGCTAAATACAGGACAAAATTCTAAGAATTTGGGGTTTTTTTTGCTGTCCTGCCTCCTAGGCATCCCCCCTCCCTTCAAGCTTTCCCTGTACTTTTTTCACTGCTCGTAGTCAAACAAGTTATTGAAATGTTTTCGTTTGTTTTTTGGTGTTTCCCTCCCTCACCTTCAGTCGATGTTTGTAAAGCATTTAACACTACACCAGGCGGGTTAATTTACTGCACTGGTAAAACAGGCTATTTGGATTGTCTTGCAACACTGACATGTTTTCAGCTTGAAAATCAGATGTCTCCATCCCAAAGGAAAGAATTCTTGCCAAAGCTTTGTTTATATCGATGCCAGGTGCAATCTGGCCCAACAGTGGTAATGACATATGAACACTAAACAGTTTGTAAAAAACATACTTCAAAATGAAATCTGAATCCTGTCTATAAAGACCCAGGTAAAGGTCTTACTAGGTATTTGCCTGGTGTAGAAAAGTATTTCTTTGTAGAAACATTAATTTGGCTTCTGGGCTCCCTTTAGTGTTATTAGTGGCCTCTGATTTCAGATTTTTTCATTATAATTTGTTTTTCTTTTGCTTCTGGTAGAGTTTTCAAAGCCAAAGGTTTATTGTGTAAAAATATTTTAACAAAAATTACTGTAATTATTGTATTTAGTGTTTTATTTTCTACATGGCCTTAGCATGTACGATTAGCAAAATAAACCTTTTCTTTTTTTTGCTTCACAGAGAGCAACCCTGACCTGGTGAAAATTAGAAATACTGCAATGCAAAGCATACTGCAGCACCTCTTGAAAGGGAATTCCCAGAATTTAATTGCATCCTCCTCTTCTTACACAAGTTTCAAATAGGCTTTCATACCTGGAGGCGATTTTTTGGTTACTGGTAAGTTAAACCTGTGTAAGAGTCCTGACCCTTAGATGAAGTAACTCCCTGCCCAGAGTGTGAAAGCATCAGAAACCCCGGTAGGCTGCAAATTGTGTATGTTTGTCTGATCTCTGTGATGGCCACATCCTCGGATGAAACTGTGGAAAGCAGAGGTGGGTAGATGCACTGAAACGTTTTTAAAATGTGCCCAGATTTTGTTTGCAATCTGTATTAAATTGACACACCCACTAAATCAGTGGCCATTTAAATGAAGATCTGGCCCTAAAAAATCAATTACATTTATGCAGTGATCAGACTCTTCTCTCTTCAGAGCGTCAGCGTTAAAACCAAACGCTCATTGCTGCTGTCAGTATGTGTGCTGCTGTAAGGAAGGTGCCCAGCGTGATCTACATATCCTATAGGCATAGAGCAAATCACTTCCTCAAAGAGTAAACCAAACAAAAGCCAGAGAACAACAGCAATAAGAGACTATTTGACAAAAAGCTATTCATGTGCAGAACCCATTACCTCACCACATACCTAAGAGTGAGCCAGTGGCTTTGGGTTTTGTCTTAAGAAGAAGCTGAGGGAAATTTTCAGGATGCTTTTCCCATGTGTTTGAAGTAAAATCAGGAGATCAGTATGCCTTTAAAACGAGGGATAAGCCTCTTAATACTTTAACTCAAACTTCACAAATCATGATTTTTGAATCAGTGCCTCAGCAGAAAAGGAAAGACTCAGATTTGCAGATGGCAAGTTGCTTGCTGCAATCTGAAAGGGTCTATACTATAATGGCAAAAAATATGACTATATACACTTTCTTCCTCTGTCCATCTGCCACTGTTATAGTCTAGTGTGGGGGTGATTTTATTTAAATTTGGACTGTTTGCAGGCTGATTTCTCATTTCTGCAATCATTAGGTTTGTCACAGAAAGAGTAAATAGATTTTTTTAAAAAAAATCCCAACTGCTGCCTTGACACTGTATGACTTAAATAGTGAAATCATTGTTACAGACTGCCACAGAAGAAATCTGCATACATCTGCTGCTAGTCTGCATGGTATCTCGTCCAGCGACTGTGTATGTACATATATACATGGAGGGAATCTTTGGGAATCTTCTCAATTCTTGCAAGTACTTTCTGAAATGGAAGGTGCAGAATCTTCTGGTGGTAATGACCACACAGACCAAGAATAACAGAAGAGAAATACATTAATAATAGAAAATGAGTAATGCAAATAGATATTTAATTTATTAATATTTAAAGGTCATAGGAAGAGTCATCTTGTTTTACTCACTTATTATTCTCCTTCATCCAGGGAAATTACACAGTAGCTGCCCTGTGAGCTAGTTTCCCCCTCACTCATAAGAAAAAAGGTCAGTGGAAGAGGTATGTATTTATCAAGACACAGAGTCATTGAAAATCTTTCAGGAACCATGACTGCAAACATCAGATCATTCACCTTTCCCCTGGCTCAAGACTTGCCACAAAGAGGACATACAGATGGATTTTTGTTTTCTTGTTTTTCAGAGGGGGTGGATTTGCCTAGAAAAAGCCTTTGTGCTTTTTGCCATCAGACCCTCACCACTGCAGCTCCTCCAGTTGGTGGATCTGCCTCCTGGAGTGGTGGTCCTCATGGACAAATCCCCCCAGTCCAGATTGATCCCTCGTGCTTTCCTCATGCCTTTGGCTCCCAGTGGTACTGGTTCACCAAGGCAGTGTCCCCAGGGCTCTGCAGAGTCACCCCCCAGCACATCCTGCTCCCCAGAAGGCAAGCTGAGTGCAGGGAATAGAAACAGCTGTCTAAAGCTGCCAGCTCTGCCAGGCTGATGACAAAGGAATTGCATCAAATAAGAGAAATTGGCCCCTTGATATGTCATGTTTTTAAAATGGCCTGTGATGTCACAGGGTAAGTTGTTTTAGGGCTTGTAGGTCATTAGCTCAGGGGATCTGAAAAAATAATATCTGAAGACTGACTTTTAAAGGATTCACTTTAAATAGCTTATTCTGTGAGAATAAGAAAAAACATTGAACTAAAACTATTGCAGAACACTGATTCCTGTCTCTTTTGCACTGCAGAAGTGTCAGTGTGCAAGATGGAAACTCAAACCCTTTGGACAGTAAATATTTTGGATCTGTTTTTTTGCAAGAGGGAAAAAAACAAAGCAGCTGCTCGCAAGGTTTCATCTTGCTCTGAGTCCCATGACAACTCCACCAGTGAAGAGAGGAGATGAGTTTGGCCCATTGCTTGGCAGTGCCTTGCAAAGTACACATGGAGGTATCAGTCATCTGCTTGGTCTAAACAGTAATGAAATTTAGCCACCTTTTGGGTGGCCAACTTTATATATTGTTTTACTTTCTTTCTTCTTTTTCCTTTTAAATTTAGAAGGAACTTTGATTTTGTTACAGTTTGCATTCAATATTTGTCCTCCATTAAGATGGTATTGATATAATTTGACATGCATGTTGTTGTAAAGTCACTGAAAACAGTGGTAAAGAGCACTGAAGAGCATTGTTTGCCATGGATCTGAAAATTTATAAACATTAATAAGTTTGTTTAACATAAGAAAATGAATAGACAGGACACATTTTATTGCACAGTTCTGAAATTTGACTCTGTCTAAAGCCAGTGTAAAAAATAAATGGTTTTTAAGCTATGTAAAGTTTAAACTACCCAGTGTCTTTGTCACTTATTCCATGTCAAGTGGGTATAGAACGTAGTGATTGCAATGAGGAGGCTTTTCACATCCATTTCTACCAGTAGTAACCCAAGATGCAGAGGGGGGTGAAGAACAAGGGTCATATTTATAATCTGGAATGCTGCAAAATGTATCTCTTCAAGTTTTCAGCTGAACTGAGATATTTATCTTAACAAGATCTAATTAGACCTAATTTCCATAGCATATCAATTATTTTCCTCATTAGAGTAGCTAATGCCATGTTCAGATATCATGGCAATCAAGCTTGCGATTTCTGGAAAAACTGGTTAGAAGGCTTAGTATTAAGTGTGTTTCCAACTGTGAAATTTATCCTTCTGAGCAATGCCTCCCAGTTTACTCACTTTGTTCCAGGATTCTCTGCAGCATATGGCCACTGGAACCCATTAAATAACACAAAGTAAGACAGGCAGCGATGAGTCAAAAATAGCTGCACTAGTGAATCGCCTTTCAAAATTCTGTCTCTAACAAGAAAAATAATGAAGAATAAGACATGCAATTAGAAGAAATTAAGGTCAATTTTCAAGCCGGGTTGCCTACATGGTGGTTTCAAAATCCACGTTAGGCACCTCAAATAAAAGCAGTCTGATTGAACACCTGCAGCTCTTGGCAATGCACTCATGTATATAAGGCAGCCAGGCAATTCTTGCACTCTGAGTCTCTACCTCTTGATTTTATTTTCCCCGGTTCCTAAATGTCCTAAAACTCTGGGTTCTAATCACTAGGTTTAACATGTTCCTTCTTCCTCCTAAGGAAGACACCCAGTGCTTCCAGTGCAGGGACATATGTGTGCCATATACTTGTTGGACAAGTCCCATTCGCTCAGCATGAAAGTGAAGGCACTTTTTTCATTACAGGAGCTTGTCACATTGTATTTGGCCAAATGCATTGTCACAATATACTTGGATTCCTTGCATCCACTCTGAGTCATCTACTAGTTTGGTGTCTGCTCTAAGGTTTTTTCTAGAGGTCTTGTTACAGAGGTCAATATATCTGCAAGGAGATTTATCTTCTAGAGTGGCTGCCTAAGGCACTGAGATTATTTGTTCTTTGGAGGCACCCAGCTCCCTCAGCTGAAGCACCTTCTTCCTAGAGAGCCACAACAGTCAAGCTGAATCTCACCTCAGTGTTTTCAGGGCTGGTGTCTCCTATCCCAGATGAGACACACATCTCATTGTTAATATGAAAGGCAGAGGTAGGGACCTCTGCTGCTATAAGAATATTACACTAGCAGTGGATCTGAGCTCAATGTATGGTTGTACTGGCATGCTGCATTGCTGAGGGCAGCTTCCATTCACAGCTACACCCTAACCAAACATTTATTTATTTCCTCTCATTTAAAATACACCTAGTGCTCTGAATGGGTGCACTTTGAATGAGGCACAGGAAACATGCAAGTTTCTGAATAAATGGAATTCTTTACTTGATGCATTTTCATAGAATCACAGACTGGTTTTGAAGCTTTGTAGTTATTATAATTTGGTTATGTTTGAAACTCCTCCATTCACAAATTAAAAGTGTTTCATCTGGCTGTCCAAATAATATATTGAAACAAAGTACACCAGAAAATCAACAACTGTGCTCTTCTGACCTGTCTTATGAACAATAAAAAGTTACCTAAAGGTCCAGAGAAGGTACATGCTGTGTTTGCCCCTTATGCCTAAGCATGTCTATGAATTTAATAGGCATATTCAGGTATTGTGCAGATAGGAATCCAGCCACATTTCTCCTAATTGATTTGAAATTATATGGACAGTAACTGTGCCAGAAGACAATTTAGTTTGCTCTTTCATACTGAGCTGAAGTTGTTTGGTTTTCTTAAAAGAAATAAAACTGATAATTGTCACTACAGTAAGTAAATATGTCTGAATACATGCAGAAAGCAGATCTATTGGGTAAGAAGGTTACAGAATCTCATTTTGTGGTCCATCTGCTCCCTCTTTGCTTCCCAAGCCAACAGACACTAATCTGGGATGAAGAAACCGACAGGACATGGGGGAGGAGTAGACGGTCATGATTCCTGCACGTTTCAGCTTTTTGATATACGTGCTCATGCCATTGTGATATAATAGAAGGAAAATAACGCAGAGGAGTCAGGAGGACAATTCCAACAATTACGGATTGCAGCAGCATTTTACTGCTCAAGATTTTCTCACGTATTCAGTGCAATTTACATATTTTATCACAGAGATCTGAACACTCAAAATTAATGTTCAAGGGGAAAAAGATGGATTGCTGGAAAAGATTGTCAAGCAGATCATAAGCTGAAATAAACAGTAAAATAGTCAGATTGAGTTAAGAAAAGTGTCCAGGGTACTCCTGCTGGATTTTTTTTCTTAATTTGCATCTATGTTGATGGTCTTAGAGAAAATGTGAATGTCATCCTAGTAAAAATTTCTAGTGGCCGTAACATGAAATAAAATCAAAAGCAGTTCAAGAGGATGAGAATTAAATAAAGAAAAGATAAAGGATAAAAACAAAATTCAAAGCCACAGACCATGAGTGAGAAAGACAAAGCTGAAGTGGCAGTGTGGCTAATGAGGGATGAGAATGAGAGAGGGATGTGCTATATGACTGTGCAGTAATCAAAAAAAAGGGCCAATGGAGCTGTATCATGTCATCTCCATCTCTGCACAGCTCAGCAACAACAGCACTGCCAGTTTTTACTTCGAATTCTGGTCAGTTTGTCATCAGAAAGACCATAATGAATAAGTTTCCACGGAAGCAAAAAGGAGCAAAGTATAAAAAAAAAAAAAAAAAGAGATTAAAAGAGATAAATATGTATTGCTTGGTTTAACTATAACCAAGATGCAAGGCATGTACAAATAATTTAAGTGTTTGAATGCTTCACTAAAAGTGGCAGGTTCTTGAACATAATAAAAGAGAAGCATCACCAGCATTTTGGATAAGTACTATGAAGAAGTTACAAAAACAAAAGCTGCTGTCAGTGAGGAAGGGTGCCTAATGATTAAAGCACCTAATCCAAGATGTAAAAATAATTTCGACCACATGATGTGAAGCACTGATGCAATATAAGGTTCCTCTGCCAGGTGAAGGCTGTTCAAAATTTCTAAAAGGGTAACCTTGGCCCAAATCAGAGGCTGTGGGTGTGCATAAAAATGACTGGACTTCCCTCAACTAACCATGGATTTCTCATGGATTCCTTCTTATTCCCCTTCCATTCCCACCCTTCCAAAGCCACCTGGCTGTCCCTGGAATGTGGTTACCCACCCTTATGTGTGGGGCCATGATGATTCATAAGGAAAGAGGCTTCACTTTGATGCATGAGCCAAGATGCACATTTGTCAGCCTAGAATAGCATGGATGCAAGTCACATCCTGTGGTCTGTGTGATGCCTTCAAATGGCCAGAGTCATCACGAAAAAAATCAGTCTAAGCTCTATCTCCTCACTCTCTTGTATTTCGGAAGCTGGTCTTGATGCATTTGTCTTTCACAGAGGCTGTCAAACATTCTTTGTTTCCAGGAGCAGACACAGGCCCTGACACACGGCCTAAACTTTCCATGGCCTAAGGACTTTCTCCTTACTCTCACTAGGATTAACAGCTATGAATTACATGATACTGACTTTGTGAGAGCCAGGAATTTTACACAGCAAAGCTTATATGTAATTACAGATCTTCTTCTGAACTTCATCTAATGCATCAGGATTTATAAAAATCAAACTTGAACTTGAGATAACAAAAGAGATTCCCAGCATAGAAAGCTTTTCCAGACAAACCTTCCCCGAGCTCTTCTCTTGTGGTTTAATGTATTGCAGGCACAGTATACAATCACGGAGTAAGGATATGCTTGGCATGAGCCAAGATGTGCATCCATCAGCCTAGAACAGCATGGATCCAAGTCACACCCTCTGGTCTGTGTGATGCCTTCAAATGGCCAGAGTCATCACCAAAAAGTCAGTCTAAGCTCCTTTTCCTCACTCTCTTGTATTTTGGAAGCTGGTCTTGATGCATTTGTCTTTCACAGAGGCTGTCAAAAATTCTCTGTTCCCAGGAGTGAGAAGAAAATAACTTTCTCCTTCTTCCTACACTGGATCAGAGATCCTTGGAATGAGTGGTAGGGCCTTTGTGATTAATAGTCCCTGACTGAATTATTTCATGAATATACTCTTGCTTTTTGACTGATGTTCATTTCCACACTATCAAAAGGGAAATGAGTCTAACTATTCATTGTGTGAAACAGAGCTGCTTTTCGATTTGCTTGGAACGTGCTACTTGGTAATTTTTCTTGTTTGAAGCATCTTGGCATCCGCAGCCAAAGGCAGACAACTCAAGGACACAGCTGGTCCTACAGGCTCTAGAGAAACCTCGGGAACAAAACCAGGGCTGCAGAGATGAGAGAAGACTCCACAGAGTGAACGTGCAAAATCAGACTTGGCAGAGAAAGCCATCAGGAGTGTGGAGCACAGCCAGGCTTCAGTGAGTGCCGCAGTGGAAAACGTAAGGGCCTTTGGCCAGAACATGACTAGCAGAGGTCAGCTAATGAATAATACAGTAACAACACTTTCTCCTTCTCTAAATCCCATGTCCAGCCTTTAGATCCCATCTCTTGATGCAGCTGGAAAGCCAATGCAAGAGAAGACTACTTTGACAACCCTTGTGTCAATCACCTGCAGGAAGAGAGGGCCAACAGCTCTGCTGGCTTTCACTTTGCAGTCATGAATGTTTGGTAGGGTAGCAGAGAAATCTATGCAATCACCAGCTTCCAGGTGGCCATGGCAGTGGTTTTGCTTCCTCTTTGCAAGGCAGTTCATCAGCTATGAATGTGGTCCTTCTCATCCTGCAGCTCTTGCACTGCTGCTAAGTCCTCACTGAGGCTGCTGAACCCCCTGCCTCTCCCTCTCCTGCAGGACAGACACTGGAGTGCACTGTAATTCCAGATCCCCCTGCAGTCTGGCTCTCCCCATGCATGATCTGGATGGCACAGGAGATGGTACTGGTGGCTGGAGATTTCAAGCACAGCTCTGATCCCCTTTATAGGGTCTTTGTTTTCTCCCAGCACATGCTCCTGTACTGTGTGAACTGCTGAAAATCAAACAGCGTCCTGCACCATTTCCACGGCAGGTTTTCTGATGTGGTGGCCAGTACCCCACACTGCAGAGGGTGGGAAAGCCAAATGCACGAGCAGGGAATGTTGTGCACCAGACCTATGTCCAACACTGGCAAAAAGAAGGGAGCCAGGCCAGCCAAAATTACACAGGTAGGCAGGTTTAAAGAGCTAAGTAATCCATCCCAACTGAGCAGACCGAGATAGAACTGCTGCCAACCATACAGGTAAGAGAAACCACTTGTTGTTATAAAACACACCCTGAATACAGTTATAAACAGAATTAACATGAAAATATGGATGTTTGGATGAACAAATTAAAAGCAATGACAATTTTGACTGGTTCATAAAACATGCAATTAATTTTTTTCTTCGGATAAATCAAAACACACAATTTGTGAAGGAGAACCTAATACACCCTATATGCTTTAGGTCAAATATATTTAGCAAAAGCCAAATTTAAGAGATTTAAAGGAAACTTTGCACAAGTGTTAAAGAAGAATCCAGCCCCCTTGATTACAGATCATGCAGGGGCTAGTGCTTTCCTCTGTCTGGCAGCAGACTCCCACCCTTTCCACCAAAATAACATTTGCTTACTAATGTCTCTTTCTCTGAAAGGTGTAAATGGGCCTTCGTTTGAGCTCATCACAGATTCAGCTATATTCTTTTATCTCCAGTAATCTGGAGGTTTTTTCCCCTGCAGATAGTTTCTGTGTTCCATTCGCTGCTATTTGCTAGAGAAAGACTCTTGGGCTTTTTGCCCTTTGTATTTCCTCTCTTCTTTCATGTGGAGAAGACTGCCAACGTGGGATTTGCAAACTGCTGCCAATATGGGATTTGTGCTGCTGCGGCTGCCAATCTTTAATTTAGCATATGTATAAAGCTAATTTTTGGACACGATGCTAGTGCCTGGCATCTCTGCAGGAGTCAGCCAGGTTGTAATGTTTGTATTGTACTGCACTATAAAAAACAATAAAAAGAAAATATAAAGGAAAAAGCCTTTTATCTCTAGCTTTATAGCTACAGATATGGTCTAAATACTTGTATTCTCCCTCTGCATCTAAAATTTGCTTCTTCCTTTCTGTGCCATAGCTCTTTCTTTTAGATTTGCAGTTTGTGTTGCCTGTAGTAGGAGCCAATGATAGGCTCCTGCTCCCTACTGAGAATATCTTCATATTAAAATGTATAAATTCAACTCTTTAGAGGGAGAAAAAAAGACTAGTTTCTCTTTAATTATATTTAAAATACAGTCACATGTGTGAAGAAATATTTTCTCTTTAATTTTTTTTTTTTTAAATAGAGAATCAGAGAAAAAAAAATAATCACTCAGGAAATATCTTTCTTATGGAAAACATAAGCTTGAATAGCCTTCCTTGGCAAGGACATCTATGGTTTGGGAGGATGTTCCTGCAGTGAATTCTCTAAAATACTGCAGTGCCATTCTGGCCACTCAGTGGGAGTGCAAGTGAGCCAAACTCCAGCTCCAGAAGCCCCCATTTAGAGGACCCCATGCAGCTCCAGAGAGCTCCTTGGTCAGGCCTGGATGCAGGTAAAAGGAAAAGCTTCTGGGGAAGCCATGGCCACAGGATGGGCTGAGGGAAGCAGCTTTATGCTGCCCCATGATGGTGGCTATATCAGGACAAAAGCTGTAATAGAACCACACTTCCCAGTGGATGGATTTACAGGAAGAGACGGATTCAGGAAGAGCCTTCAGTGACAGCTGCCAGTTCTTCCTTATGGAGAGGTTCTGCTAAATCTTTACCTAAACTTATTCCAGCCCTTGTACTTTAAGGATGGGAATTCACCAGAAGATGTGTGGCATGAAGGAAATGCCAGTGAATGGGCTGTGGTTTGGAAAAGCCTGGCAGACCGCAAGAGTGGCAAATTAAACTAGTGATTTAAAGTAGGACCCACTGACTGCATACAGTCTGAGCATCTTTCCCCAAACGCAGGGGAAAAGATCACCAGACAAACAGAGAAATATGAGGATTTTGTAAATTAGCTTTTTACAATTATTTAGTATAATATAGCATATTTAGTATATATTTTGATTTTTTCTTTTGTTATCAACAGAGATTTTTGCAGTTTCTTTTACCACTATAGATATCAGATGAAGGAAAAGGAAATTGCTCTATCCAGGCATCACTTTTTCATTTTAATTATTGTGATTTAAATTACCCCATCTACAGAAGCCCACAGTATAGTGTTGACTACCCAGTAATAGAAGGTAGTTTTTCCGCACGGCTAGACTGGTATTTTCTAAGAAGGAGATCTGCTAGCTTGCCTACTTTCACAGCAGCAGTGCCATGGGCCGTAATGAGACAGGATTATTGTTGCAACTGCTCTTGAAGGCCTCTCTCCCCAGGCAGCCAAAGAATGACTGAGTCACGCAGGTGATGCATTCGCTGTAATGAGACGGACAAAACCCTGTAACTCACATCCTGAACAATCCCCACATACCCACGCCTCTGGAGGAGGGTATGGGGAGGGGGGGCGAGAACAAAACCACTGATGCCAGGAAAAAAAACCTGGCAACCCCAAACTGTTTATTTTAAATAAATAAATAAAATGGGGGTGGTGTTTTCTAATACCAATATGCCCTGCACAGTGATGCAGAAAAACCGGAGTTTGATTTCTAATCGTAGCCTCTCGTTCCCCTGGCTGGCAGGAAGCACGCATGGGGTGGAAGGGGGTGCCGTGCATCACTCAGCAGCAGCCCCTTTGGCTGCCTAATGAAAGGGGTTGACAGGCTCTTGTGGGAGACCCATCCAGCCCGCCTTGGCTGGAAGGATGATGGCCTTGGCACAGAGCACCGCACCACGGGAGGGGATTTTTTTCCCAGATTTATAAACTACATCCTTGAGGCCCTGTGTCGCTGCCAACTTCTTCTGCCCAGCACAGGACTGTCTAGGACTCCCTCTGGGGCTCATCCGCCGGCTGGAGAAGCTGTTATTGAGAAACACAGGATACCCTCTCACAGAGCGCGCCGAGCTGGACCACCCTCACTGCGCTTCCCACACCTGCTGGCAGGGAGACCAAGCATTGGGACTGGGAACGGCCACAAGAATAGTACCATTGATAGAAGCAGAAATGTGCAGCAGTTATTTATCTTGTGCTAGGAGTGTACGAGGTGGCAGTTGTGCAGAGCCCTCTGTAAGTTAGAAATCTGTTCTATTCCCAGAGCACTGGTGCATCAAGGAAACTCTACTGACAGGCACCTCCGAAATACGGAAAGGATTAGCACTCTGAATGCCAGGATGGTGTCACCAATGTTGTGCTCACATTAGCAGCCATGCTCTGACTCCCCCACCCTTTTCTGACATGAAGGCAGCAGAAGGAAATGCTGTTATATTTTCAGAGTCAAGCACTGCCACTGAAAGGCATGAGACAAATACTACTTTATAGATCTCCGTGAAGCTTCAGGATTGCAACACAAAAATTAACTTCCAATCTGTAGTGGAGAAGGTGGGGATTTTTGCATTTTTGCCTTGCTTTGCAAGCTCCTGCACTGGGTAGCAGCCCGTGAGCACTGCTGACTGCTCTGGGGAGCTGTTCCTGGTGACTAAGGTCTCATTTCCATCAAGAGTACCTGCTGTGGTTTGGATCAGTCATTTCATTTCACAGCACACAGGGCTGCCCTCTGCTACGTGACAGCTGCATCTGAAGCAAAGCAAGCAGTTAAGGATACTTCAGGCCCATCTACCAGGATAAAACCTACCATAGGTTTTGTTTCACTTGTGTTTGGCCCTTCTCTTCTGATTAAATCCCATGAATTATTAGGCCTGCCTGACGCAGGCAGAGCCCAAGCACTCTGTTTTCCCTAACAAGGTATCACATAAGCTCATGCAAGTACTGTTCATCCCCAAGACAAAGATTTTATCCCTGGACTGCAAGCACTGACCACTGTCTATATCTGACCAGTCATCGGTGGCTGGTCAGATATAGACGGTCCTGCTAAACCTGCTGGAAAAAGGGCTGCTACCAAGTATTGTTTCTGTCAGAGAGTTGCAATCTTTGGCATTGCCAACCAGGTTTCCCCAGAACCAAGGGGAAAGCACTTAAACTGCATGCTGCATCACGAAACCTATTCAGACACAAAACCCAATCCAACCCAAACAACAATAAAAAGCTTTTCAGAAGGTCTTGGTATGACCTCATCATTGACCTGCTGATTCACCATTCAAAGGTGAATGCAAAGGTTAGGCAAAGGATTCATATGACACCAGTATTCCCCAACCATGTGAGAAGGGCGCCAAATAAAATGGACTCACTGGTGTGAAACATGAAATTATCCTCTCACATTTCATCTGTCAATTATTTTGCATCAGCAGTCAAGGAAAACAGATGTAATGAACAGCTCATCATTCAAAACCATCACCCACTAAACCAAATTCCCTTGCTAAATATATTCAGGGGAAGATCAGCAATGGCTGGATTTACACACAATGTGAACTGAGTTCACTGGCCTGTTTTCCACGTTGGGCCACACCAGCCCAGCTGTACCCCACACCTGTGAGGGTCCTCCACCAGGCACCTGCCTGCTCCCAACACGTGACCCCTCACTCTATAATACCATCTCCAAAGCCAACTCTGAATAGACGTGCAATGCCTTGATGTCACTCACTTGATAACCTGGGCATCTACCTCTCCCATCATACCAGTGCTCAAAAACCTATCTGTGCAGGGCAATAAAATAAGGACAATAAAACAGCAAGGATAGGAGAATAACACTATTGTGTCCAAGGTAGATCACAAACAACAGTGAAAATGAGGACACACAAATGTTAAAGCTTCACTTCAAAAAAGACTGATGTTCCCCAAAACAATCCATATTTACGAGACAGGCAGACACCCCACATCTTTCCATCTATCTTTTTCAAGTCTTTGCTCTTACCTTTGCCGTCCTACCCATATCTGACTTCAGGACTACCAAAGCTTGAACACTGCTGACTTTATCTCAGTGTAAGAAACACCTTGGCAATTGCACAGATGAGATATCACTGCAGATATCTCATTTAAAAATGCATTACTATGACTTAAGGGAGAGGAAAAGAGATAATTTTTTTTTATTTCTCATAATATGGTACACACAACCATTATGTCCCGAGTTTTTACATAGAACCTTTTGCTAACGTAAATAGTGGGAATGGATGCTATATGGTCAACAGAGCACTGCTGAAGCAGGGGCAGTCACACAAGAGTGACGTTTCCCACCTAATTGCACAAACACGCCAACAAACCGCAGCACCTCGGTGGTCTGGTTCCTCACTGATATTTCAGTTGTTCAGCTGCCGCAGCCACGGACGCAGTGAATTTTGAATTAAACACTACTGCTCGGTGATGCTGACACTCGCAGTCAAGCATATCTTGATGAAATTAGAGATGCAGAAAATATTTTTTGACAGAGTGCACGAGCAAAACAGCCAGAAGTGCAGAGAGTTCAGTGTGAATGGCTCGTGCAGAGAGAGAGACCGGGGAGATGTTGAAAATTGGACTCTCTGATTTTGGCAGGAAGAGGCGAATTTTATTAGCAATCTATGCTGCAAACATAACTTTCCAACTATTAACAGTTTTTAGTTGCCAAAAGAAAAACACCATTTCTAATTGCTTCTCAGCTCTTACATTTTATAATGGAAAAAGAAAAATGGGGAAGGCAAGAAAACTTACATCTCCATTATGTAAAATATCAGACCAGTGGAGAATACAGCAGCATTCCAGTTTTACAAAATCTTCACAAATGAAAAACTTTACAACCTTCTGCCCAAACCTGTAGTTCCATGACAAATTGGCACACACATATTAAAAATGTGCAGGGAAGTTTGCAAAGCATCATAGACTAAATAGGAATTGGTAAAATAAGATTGGTTATTCTTACTGTTGCTACCTTCTAGCATGCAGGGTCATAAAAGTCTAAGGGCATTTTGTTTCCTTAAAGAAACATGATTTTCCTTTCAGTTTAACAGAATGGAAATTTTAAATTAATGCAAGAGACAGCAGGATTAATTCCAACCTGTAAAGCTCCAAACCCTACCTGTTTCACTGTATTTCTTCCTAGTCTAAGAAGGAAAATACAGCTTTTCTGGCTCTGCAAGTACCACCATGATCCCTGAGCAGAGAAAATTGCTATGAAACAATACTTTAATTGTCTTTGACTTACAGGTTTGGACGGGATAAATGAGACTTAAAGTAGCATGCCTAAACTTCATTGAAAAGATCCTCAGCTTTTTAGAAGGTCCTCAAAAGTTCACTAAGACACAGCTTGTGAAAATTAGTAGCTAGCTCCTTTGCTGAGAAAGGCTGGCAGGCTCAACTGGGAAATACCCTTTAGTCAGAGCAGAGAGAGTGGCTCTTGGGGAAGGGCTCAGATAGACTTGGTTCCCGTGGGCAGCCACTCTGCTCACCCAAAAGCACACAGCTTACCACTAAAACCAAGCCAGCTGCTTTCAACCACAAGGCTGTGTAGCTAATAATTGCAAAGGTGTCTTTATCCAGTGCTCTGATCATACTAGCTGAGGTGCCCACACACGTGAACTTTCCAGTTGCATAAGAAAGCATTGACTAGCTGCTCTGTGAGGTGAGTGGGGACATTTTGTACCCTGCATTGCCAGAACATGAACAGCATATGTACTAGTTTGCACAAAACAGGGTCTTGAAAATGAAATACAAATTCTCCTACATGTCCTTACTGGAGCCATGGATGTTGGAGGGAAGATAATGGAGAGTTGAGCAGTGCCTGGTGTGCAACGGTTTGGAACCCACGCTGATGACAGAGCTAAAGGAGCAACACTGTGTGTCAGGGCACAAGGTAGGAGAGATGTTCCACAAGGAGCTCCCTAGACTACAGCATGCCAGCTAAAGCACATAGCTGCTGCTGACCACACTTTCTCATTTGTCTCTGTGGCTGGGCACAGCCAAGCATGTGTGACAGCAGAGGCTCACCGAGACCTCTTGGGATCCTGGACGTTGCCGGAAGCACTGCTATGGGATAGCCTTGGGTCATGGTACTCTCCTCCTCCTCCATGAAATACTCCCAGACCAGAGGGAACATGCAGTTCAGTTGACACAGATGAGCAGGAAGCACCCCATCCTCACAGGAGCCTCCAGCAGGACCCAGCCACAAGGGCAGACCTGATGTTCCCATGACTAGGTCTAGCTCAGCTCCCATATGCAGTCTGGGTCCACAGAGGAAGCACAGAGGAGCAAGTGGACAACAAAACCCAATCTCTCTTTTGTCCTTCTGTGAGATGGCAGGTGGGCCTCTGCATGAGTGTGCTTGCAGCTTGAAGCCAGGCCCTGGGAGATGCAGCAACCATGACAGCCTGAGCACGACGTGCCCTGCCAGGCACCCGCTGGGCTCTGCACCCACCCCTACTGCTAGCCCCCTTGCAGTGCAACAATTTACCCTTGAATAAATTAGCAATAATTGGAAATCCACTTCACTGGACCTTACACAGCATGACTAATGTGACTCACTTTTTAGCTCTGTTCCTTTTGTGTGACTACTCAGCAAAGAGGGTGCCTTAGAAAAGAGAAGAACCAGTAAACTTTATGCTATGGAAAAAGAAATTACAGTCTCTGAAGAGTGATACAAAGGTTTAATGGGTGTTTTGGATGCACTAGAAGTGAGTGTGCTAAGAGTGCTGTGGGGCACAATGTTCCTACTGATGGCTTTTTGCCTTTGTATCCTTGTCTTCACCTTTTAGATGGTGCATGTTAATTTTGGTGACATGGGGATAAGGCTCAGAGAAGTACATCTCTGCAACAAAGGCAATACAAATCTGCAGAAAACACAAATAATTTTGAAGAAGAACTCCAGACTTGTACTGTTTATTAGCAACACTGCAAGGGCTGGGTGGGCTGAGAGCTATCTGAATCTCAGCCTTTGTCTTTGCCTAGATCTCCTATGAGAATGTGGTTAAGCCATTTTAACTCTTCCTTTATGGAAAAAATTAATATTAAAGGTTATTTAGAATGGTTAACACAGAGAAATTACAGCATAAAAATATTACATGCCAGAAAGGTAACTTTGAAGAAGCGAGGGTGCAAACACTGTTAATTCTGGAGTGTCACATACATCCATTTTCTTTCATAGCCCTATTCAAGCTCATAGTGTTGACCTAATTGCCAGGCTATGTTTTTTCAAAAAAAATAAAACAAGGAGCATTCAACACATAAATGCCTGTGTAAGCCCTGTAATATAGCACAGCTACAATATTCAAACAATTTGGCAAACTCTGTGCACTCACAGTAACTTGCAACCTGGTACGTGAAGTAAGCACCGTGAACTACAATACAGAATTTGAGACATAATCAGTGTGGGTTTATTAATGTTATATGTAAATGCCATGTTTAAATATTTATCTTTTGGTACCTGCCAACAGGTATTTTCCATTCTATGGGGAGTACTTTTCTCTTGATTTATGCACATAATTTCTACTACATGAAACCCAGATATGCATGCAGAAGGAGAGAGAAATGCATCCCTGTAGCTATAATTTTTTCTAAGACATTAGTGAGACAAGTGTTTCACAATGCTGTGCAGGATCCTTAAGCAGAAATTGTGGTGCATGAAACAATCCCAATTTCCAAGGAAAAAATTATACCCTTTCATTCTCATAGCAGCATGTAACTAAGGTTTAGATGAGTGAACAGATGCATGCAAAAATCAGCCATGAGAATGGAAAACATTCATTTTCACAATCTGCGAAATCTGCTAGGTATGCATGAAATGAAGCCAAAGAGATCTCCAGCAGAACGCAATGTCACAGTCTTGGCACAATGGGGAACTTTCTCAGATGCTGCTTGTGCCAGCACTGGCACTTTTACTGTACAGCTGTGTTTAGAGATCACTGAAATACACTGGAATCTCAAAGAGTTAATAATACAACTGCTATTAAAATATATTTTCGCCACTTCCCGCCTTTTCAGGAAATTAGATGTGATTCTTATTATTGCAGCTACTTCTTTACACAAAGTAAAGTTCAGTAGTGAGATTTTCCAAGTGTTTTTCCATCTGCAACAATACAAGTCCCTTATCAAACCCTTTCAATGAAAATCTGGTTTTTCACAGCACTTACATGACCCTGGCTTAGTGACCTCATGCAATGCTGAAAAAAATCTCAAATTTTATATGATTTTTTAATATTACCGTAATTCTCAGCTGGAGAAGAAATGAGCATATTAGAGTGAGTAGATTAGATTGAATTAAAGAGCATAGTTAAATCTTCTCTTAAATAGGAGGTTCTTAGAAATATGGCTTCTGATTTTTCAAGGGTGAATTACATGTCTTATTCTGTTGAAATGTAGATCTTATCAATTTAACGTCACAGCTGGTACCTGGCCTCCAAAAGCCTGACTCTCCAAAGCCCAAAGAAAGCAACTGCACCACCCTGTTTCATTTTAGCATGTTGCAAGCAAGGGCCCTGGGCAAGAAACAGTACATGGAGAAACAGGAAGAGAGGAGACTGTTTCTGTTTGAGTGACAGGCTTCGTCTGGCAGCTCCTTTGTGCCTCCTCTTGGTGTGGGAGTCTCAGGTCTTCCCATTCATAAAGAAGGCATCTTCAATATCTTTTCCCCTAAATGCCATTGCTTGGAAGCACTTGGTTTTAGCAGCAGCTTCAGGATGGAGACCTTTTTTGGAAGTGATAGGGAGAGGCTTTCTGCAGAGGTAGCAGTCTGGTCTCCTGATGGGATTCTTTGTTTTTGGAAAGCTGTCAGCTTCACACAGAAGAGGAATTTCATAGCTTATCTTTCGGGATCTTGGATCGATTTTAATGGCAAAAAAGCATTAAAGGAACTTGTCACATGGCTTCTGGAACCACATGGAGAGTCAAGGATGTCTCCACTCTCCAAGGCTGCTGCTCAAGCACTTGCATTTATATTTCTTGGCAAAACCCACATTTATGTACTCACTCAATTTCCAGAACAGGGTGAAAACCAGATGCCCTTCTTTGCACCACGCAGCTTACTCCCTGGGATGTCTACATGAAAGATACTGTGATGATGGGGTTTATTTTAAGGAGGTGGTTGATTGGTAGCCTACAGTGTTGCCCTTTTCATGCCACACTCTGGAAGGAAAAAGAAAAAACTATGAAAGGAGGTGTGCTTGCGCCAAGGCACTCTGTGAAGTATACCTTCCCTCTGATCTATGACCTGGAATCAGTCCCCAGAGGCAGGGAGGTAGATGCTGCCAGGATGGCCCTTGGACTGCTTACAAAACTCTGCTGGAGTCCTGACATGAGGAGGAGGAAAATGAAAGGAGTAGTTTAGAAAAAAATACTTTTGTTTAGGCCAGATCTGTGACCTGTAAAGCTGCCTCAAAAGGGATACACAGCCTCTATACTTCCTTCAGAGGCTCCATCAAAAGGAATGCCTGGAATCTGCAGCTCTGTGCAGTATAATGTTTCACGGCGTACTTCTTCCTCTTTTTTATGCTCCAGAAGCATGCATTAAAAATTTTGTACCTTCTTCAATGATTTACTTCTCCTTTTGTAGGGTATGTCTCTTTCTTGTAATTTAAAAAATTTCCAGAGAAATTTCCACCAGAAGAATGGACAAATCATTTGTCTAAGTCAGATGCAACATCAGCATCCACCTCTCTGGCTTGTCCTATAATTGACAATAATGATTTTTAATAGTGCTTTGGGGAATGAGTACTCTGTATTTAGGAAACCCAAGAAAAGTCTGCAAGTTTTTCAACACTGTGATGAAAGGATGGTGCCTTTCCTACTGTGGTGAATGGGGAGCAAAGCCATGCTTTGGGAGGCTATGTCATGGGTTACAGAGATGCTTTCACATAAGTGAAAAACATGTAATTCCCACTCCGCGGCAGCCTGGTGCTGCCACTTGGGAAAAAGCCACAACAAAAATAAAACCAAACCCGAAACTAGTTCACTGTGGTTACTGCAGAGCAGGCTCTTTACTGAACGTGCTGTGAGGCTACCTTGGCAGGTCTGTAGGTTGCTTCCACGAGCCTGACAAATGCTGGGGAACCCATTTGCATGGTTCGATGGCTCCATAGGAGAGAAGACAGTGTGCAACCTCGGCAAGCGTTGAAAGCGTCAGTCACGGAAACACGTAAAGTGCCAAAAGGGAACCGGCAGAACATTACACTTGTATGAAATGGGAGTAATCTCATTACCAGAGGTGATAACCATTGCACCCCTGATGGAAATGCATAATTACTGAAAACAGCTAATCAACTGCAAGATCAGCAGGGTAGCCAGAAGCTCCTATCTAAACCATCTACTGTGCTTAACCCAGTTGAGCTGCTCCTCCTCCTTCATCACCTTCTACAAAAGGATCAGTAAAACATGCTGCACATACAGACCCTCACATGTGGGTCAGCCCAGCTGAGTGTACAGTGTTTTGAATTTTTACTTGCAAATAAAACATGTAGTGAAGTCTCTGTCTTAATTTTACAAGATGCTCAAGCATGCCACACTTGCAGCTGTTCATTTCATCACTACATCTGTAGATGAACTGAATTTGGAACAACAGCGTTAACACCCGACTTCTGTTGAGGAAAAAAGGTGACAGCAAGCTTCTTGCCTTTAATCTCTGACTCTGAGAAATCTTGCCTTTAATTTGCTAGCAATATATATGGCTATGGATAGTAAGAGGTGGTAATTCTCAGGCTAATGGTAAGCTGAACTGTTAATGGGATCTGGGGAACACTTGCTCAGCCCCACTGATGGTGAAACTGGTACTAAGTGGCTGCTGGGTTCAGCAGCTTCAAGCACATGTTTTTTTAATTTTTATGATGCTTGCAGTGTCTATCCAGGCACTTCCAACAAAAGGAGGAACTGGATTGCATTGCTTATCCAACTGCAACAGGTGAGGGAAGAGTACAGAGGAAGGGAAAAAATAGCTCTTGGCAGTTATAAGTAAAATATATAATTTTCCAGTTACAATTAGAAAAGCATTAGAAAATTAAAAACTGCATAAATGAAAACTTCATAAAGGTCTTTGAACAGGACAAGCTGCTGATGGAGCTGGCAGGCTATTAGGAAAACACATAAATGAAAATTTCCCTGGTAGTATAGCAATGATACCAGTTTCGTGTCTGTTGAGGATCTGATTTCTTGATTATGTTAGCAAACTAGGAATAGAACCCCACAGGGACACATGCACTGTGATCCTTGAAAAAATCACCCATGGACCAAAATGTACAGGCTGTCCCTGGAGCACAGATATAAATCCAGGTCTGTCTCCTCTTAGGTTCATGTCCTGACCACTAAGCTAGAAAGTCAGCCTTCAGACCTAGATTTGGTGGGTGGCCCAGCTAATACCTACTTATTTAAAGCAAGGTGGAGGATGCCTCTACCACAGGGGTGCATACAGATGGAGCACCAGAGTTTTATTTAGCAAGCAGGGTGCTGCTGTCATCACTCCAGATAAGGACAAATAGGCCTGTGCTCCTGGCTTCCTGGACAAGTTTTCTAACCACTAAGAAAATCATGCAATCACACATCTATTTCAGGAAGGAAAGGGAGCTCAGGAGATCACCTCATTCATCTGCCTCCTCAAAGCTGGGTTAAGTACCACTCTACACCAGGCTGATAAGGGCCTCACCCTGCCAGGGCTTGGATATCCCCGTGGAGCAAGGATAGACCAGTGCCCAGACCAGCAATGTCCTCCAATGTCGGACCACCTGCATGGGAAAGACTTTATTCTCTTTATCTCCAGTCAGCATCTTCCTTCAGGCAGGCTGTGGTTGTTGATTCCAGCCAGTCTTTGGCCTTCCTCATTCTGTGCTTACATACCCAGGTAATATTTCTCTATTCCTCCTTGGTAGCCCATTCCTGTGTCCATTTCCTGTATGCTTCCTTTTTGTGTTTGAGTTAAATCAAGAATTCCCTGTTCAGCAAGCTGGCTGTCTGCCATGCCTGCCTGTTCTTCCACCCTTCAGATTATTTTTTTTCCATTTTGTGCAGATTGTCACTGAAGTCTGACTAGCCCTTATGAGCTCTCTTGCCTTCAGGGAAAGCTTAATGTGGAATCAGTTCTGTCTACTAGCTGAAGTCTTATGTCCTTGCCTTCCTCGCTGCCTTCAGAATCATAAACTCCAGCATCTGACAGCTCCTGCAGTCAACACTGCTATTGAGTGACAGTTCATTTTCATTCAGGATTCCAGCAAAGCATTTCCCCTAGTTAGTTGCTCAGCACTTGCACCAAAAATTTGTCTCTCTTGCATTCCAGGAATCTGGGTTTCTTGTGACCCATTACATGCTTCTGTCAGTAGATTCTAGCACGGTTGAAGTTCTCCACGAGAGTCAGAAAGAATTTGAGATACATCCTTCAGTTTAAAGAAATATTTGTCCACAGTCTCTCCTTGATCAGTCACCATCAAGACATTCCTGTGTTCTGGCTTCCCCTCTGACCCTGATCCATCACCTTTCCGTAAGCCTTTTACCCATGCCACCATGGACATGACCATTATTTCCTCTTTCCTATCCTAGCCATTTTAAAATAAAAAGACCATGGCTTATGTGCTTTGCATGTGTCTCTTGTCAGAGTCTGCTAGGCAAATTTTGATTGCTCAAGGGCCTCAGACAGAAGATATATGTCTGATAACCTTGGCATGAAAGAGACAACATGCTACCAGAAGAGGACAGAAACATTGCTGAGTAGGCACAAAAGCAGACTTTCAAGCACTTAAGAGAACATTCAGGGATTAACAGTGTGGCTGGGAATAGCACTCTTGAATGCAGCTGTCTAAAGTTAAGTCAAGGCAACTATAACATGTTCCAGTGCTAAGGATGCTTCAAAATACCTGAAATTGTGAAGCTGCATGATGAAGTAAGAACAAAGTCTAAAGTTCATTATAACAATTGATTCTAGCTGGGTAAAGAAGAAGACAGGAAAGAAAAAGCTGCCATCAAGATTGCATGATAATTACTCAGCACTGGTGAAGCTGCTCCTGAAATACAATCTCCAGCCTTGGCCACTTACTTCGAGAGAGGTGTTGAGAGACTGTGGAGGGCAGTCAAGATGTGAGAAAGCTTTTGACACTGCTGCATAAAGCAACTTCAAAGGAAATGTGCTAATGTGACAAACGATCCCAAATGGAGGTTCTAGTTTCCCTTGCCAGATGTATTCATCAGTAAAACAAAAAAAGGGACATAATTCTATAAATGCTCTGCTTTACTCAAGGACTTGGGCTTGATAGCAAATTTACTACACATACTAGGTTTACTAAGCACTTATGGAGTTCAGGGTGTAAGAAAGCTACTCGTCTGGCTGACAAGGTTACACTTCCTGTGTGTAACTTGCCCATTTAAAAGGTAAGGTTCTCTTTTCTTGAAGAGTGAGAGTAAAAAAAGGGCCTATGGGTAGCCCCATGTGAAACCCCAGGCAAGACTTGGCTGAGCTGAGGCTGCTGCTTTGTTCCACTGCTCCTTAGCAGCACCTCATTTACTTCCCTAGCATTTCCTCACACCCTGTCTTCCACTTTCCAACTCCTGGATTACACTGAAAAAGAGCCTCCAGCTACAGGGGACACAACCAGCTCATAGATGTCACCTCTGCCATTGTCTGGACTTCCCAACACTACCCATTAAATATGCACAATGTACATTATTATTCTTTTTTTTTTACCTTAGTCTGCTTTTCAAGACTATATGGCTTTGCAAGGTGAGACTAAAGGCTCTGTTCACCACTAGCAGCACAATAAAATCCCAGAGATTCCATGGCAAAAAAAAACAAAACAAGGGGGAGATCTCTGAGAGCCTTTGCTTATGGCAAAGAGCTGCCCCTCTTCCTGCAGGAAACATCACCCCCATGAAGGCATGAGCTATGCAGTGTTTTGCCTTGTAGCACCATACCTCAATGAAGAGGTGGATGTAGGAAGAGGTAATGTCTGCTGACCAGGAATGGGAATTGCTGTCAGAGGCTAGAAGCCAGTTGCTCTTTCTGCTAGTTTCTGTCAATTCACATCAAGCACTACTCAGAGGTTGCTCAGTGCATGAATCACCTCTAGCTACAAAATAAAGCATATGTGTGCAGGGCTGCTTGTAACAGCCTCAAGCACTGAAAACCACAACCCACCTTCACATTTCTGGGCATTTCTTTTTCTCCTCAGCACTTCCACTGTACCTTATGGATGATAAGCAAATCTGACAACATGAAGCCAGATTCGGAGGTCAGGTGCACTGGCTGGCAATGCTCAGGTGTTGTTTTCCACATGTTGGCCCTGAACAAGCTTCTACAAAGCATCTGTTCCAGAAAAACACATACTCAGATACAAGAGTGCTGGGTGGCAGTCAAGCATTCTTCATCCCCCCCTCCCTATTCAATGACCTCTTTCACAGTCCAGCAAGCAGCCAGTCACAACAGGCACAGGATCATCTGGAGGAAGAGCCTTCTGCTCTTCCCCCATTGCACCCTTGCATGTCCATCTCTCAGTTCCAGAGATGGAAGGCAGATGATGGCTATCCAGTCAGGTGATGTGGCCACAACTCCCTAGTCAGATAACAGTCTCATTCCACATAATCTTTCTTTATTTTGCATTTGACAGCTGCTTCCATAGGAAAAATGAAGAACTAAGCCTATTGACACAAGCTGAGGAGATAGAGGAACATTTTAAAAGCAATCTGTCTTATGGGCCAAGTCTGCATATCTTTCAGCTCTGACAGCAAACCTGGAAACAAAATGCCATAGCATTGCTCATTACTTAAGGGGGAAAGAAAGATAGATCCTTTATCAAGGACTTTGCGCTTCTGGGAGACATCAAGTTCATGTCCTTCCTGATGGGAGAAATCACAGGCACATTGTACTCCCATTTGTCTGAATATTCTCAGTACCTCAGAGGGCTGTGGCAATGGCTAAAAGATCCCTGTGTGCTTTAAAGCACCAGGCTTATGGTCTGTTGCATATGGAATAAAAAAAACACATTTGGAGGACAGATTTTTGAAAAAGAGCCACAACAGAGGGTGAACAACTATTTCCCATTCCTATTAGGGTTCATTATCGTTGGTGCAAAATGCACACAACAGGATATAAATCTTGGTCCTCTTGATGCCAAGTGATGTGAGTTTTCCCACTGAAATAATGGTTCCAAGGTTCTTCCTCATGGCACTGCCTTCAGAGGAGGATAGATAGTTTGGCAACTTAGATATTTCACACTCTCGTTTGTAATTATTGAAATTCTCTCTTTGATAAGAAAGAAGAAATTTATGAGACAAGATGGAAGCCAAAAGAAGTTACTGTAAAATCTGTACTGTGTCAACAACACTGAATATGATGTTGCAAAATCTAGAAGAAATGGTCACGTTTTTGTGACTGTTAAGTTTACCAAGTGGATTCTTCTTAGCCCTCCACACAGAATTAATTTCATTATTTCAATGCTGCAACTGTGATTAAGTAAAGCCCCAGATTCTGACTACAGAACCTTTAAATTAATTTACAGGAGATGCACAATTCACAATTTGAAGTAACTAAAGTTTTGTTCTGCAACTATGGCGTGGAAAAAGATTTTTTAATTTAAATATGACATGGTACATATCCTTACAGCTATTCAGTCTATGTATTGCAGGACAAGCAAGTTCATTGTCCCACTCATGCTGTGTACCACCACCTACAGCAAATGTCCCAGAACTGTTCTTCAAAGTGTGTAAGGAGAACTTCATCAGGGTCTCTGTGGAACAGCTTGATGGGCCTTTCAGTAAAGGGATGATGAGTGTTCTTTCTGCACTGCTGTCAGTCTTCCTAGAGCTGGAATGCAGACAGCCTCCCAGGACAGGAGAAGGCCTTGGTGGCTATCCCATGCTCATTTGGGTAACTGAGAATTAGCCACAAGGCACCTATAAATCAATGTGTGTGTTATATGTGAATTATCAATTGTGGGATCTCTTCCCAGTCAGTGTATTTCCTTTGTATTTGAGGCAGAACATGACCACTCCCATATTTTACCTCATGCATATTTCACTCCATTTTTCCATCCTGCACTATTTGTGCCATTTATCTTGTCCTATATTCACATTCTTTTTTTCCCTACTTTTGGGAAAAGCATCTAATATCCCTGTAGCATTAGTTTTTCTTTGTTAATGTCAAAAAATGTTAATCCGTGAAGACTTGCTTCCTAGATAATGTTAATTCAGCTGCCAGTTTTATAATAGGATTATGCTTTCCAGGATTTAAAAATCCCACTTGTTAGCTACAAAACAGACTTCTACTAACAGCTATAAAATCTAATTTAATCCCTATTGGCATTAACTAAATAGCTGAGGTATAATTTCTGTCTAGCTGCACTTAACACCCTGCTATTGCCATAAATATATAAAATTCCCTTTGAAGTTATAAAAGAAACTGTTTGGTAGGATAAACAGGGTCTCGTGAGTCCAATCATATGTTATCTCCAAGGCATAACAAATGTTGTTTACATATTGTAAGGATTTTGTGGACAGCATATTTAAATAAATTCATCCATGTTTACATGTATTAATTTGCCCTTTTTCTCAAGAAAATGCATATTAAATTATGATCTATAAATATTCTACTTAAAAATAATTGGTTAATGAGTGGAAGATTTGGTCTGTGTGGAATCAAAGCTTAAAATGTAACCAATAACCTGACTAAGCTGGAAGAAAATACCAATTTGTTCCACATATCCCCTTTTAATGCACAATTGCATTGTGAAACCTTAGAAGATAAAGTTATCTTAAGTCTGGCATAGAAGCACCTATTTTGAGGCAATGTAGCAAGAGGCTGTAACAACTAAGGAGGAAAGAATGAACAAGCCATGGTTTATAATCATCCTAAAATGAACAGCCAGGATCTTTATAACCAGTTGTTCCCAAATGAGGAACAACACAAGGATTTATGGTCTTCTGCAGCTCAGTGATCAAAATAAAGAAAAGTATTTATAATTATTTTCTCCCAATCTTGAAATAACTGGTAAGTACATTGTTCTGGAGAGGGTAGCCCTTCTGCACTGCAGTGAAAGGAGGATAGCAAAAGAGCCATAACAGCGATCCACAGTAGGCAGCACTGTCTTATGCAGGAGTTAAACCAGCAATCTCAGAGCAACCAAGCTGCCTTAAAGACAGAAACTGTTAGTCAAACTCAGAAAACACTAGAATTTCATTTGTGCTTTCAAAAGGATGCAAAGTACTGATCAGATTCCACAGTCAGCTTATCACTTTCCTTATTGATAGACAAAAAAGCAGTTCATTTTGTGATATTATAGCTGAAAAGAAGAGTAACCTCAGCAAAGCAGCTGACATTTACATCCAAAGCTGTAGGCTGGCTTAGCAGATGTGTGCAGTTGTTTTTGGAGAGTTATGCAATATACTTTGGACAGTATATTTAGATATGGTAACAACTTAGAATGCTCCACACAGCTATAAAAACCACTGTCAAAACAGCAACTTTTCAAATGCAGCTGGATGTTTTGACTTACCCATAATGAAGAAAAAAACTGTCAAGTTTTTCACTTCTTTGTAAAAGAATTTCTTCCTTGGAAGCCCAAACTCTGGGCATGGCAATGTGTAACCTAGGGATGCCGTAAGAGATTTCAAGCCCTGGAAGCCTACTGCATACTGTGGAGCCAGCAGAGGTGTGCAGGTTTAGATGGGAATAAAAAAATGCATACAGTTCCTAATGCTCCCTCCCCCATTTGTTATGGCTTTTATGACAGGGACTAGAAAAATCATGACTTGCATACTGTGTTCTACTCTGTATGTGAGTGCACATTAGATTTGTGGCTCTGGATGCCCTCCACCATCAGCGAGTCAGAGATTTTGGGTATCAGCTTATTCCATGGACGTGTATTCTTTTGGTGTTTAAAGGCACAGCTTTAGAGTCTTTCACAATTTGGAGAAGAAAGTAATTCACAGAATATGTAAAAACTATGGCTTTAGGAAAACGTAATCCATAAGTTTTGTCTTCTGTTGAACAGAGAAAAATTGCTCCACTCCAAAGTAAAGGGATGTAATGGCACAGGTTTGATTCATGGTGGAAATAAAAGGCTGGCTTTAGATGGTTCTATGCTTATTTTGCAACTAGCTCAGTTCACATGCCTTCAATTCAATATATGCTGGTGTACAGCAGGAAGAAGTTCAAACTCCCTAAGGGTTTAATTCTGAGTCACTAATTTAGACACAAATGTCCTTAATTTGTTGTGAAGTGTTATCTGAATAAGGACAGCAGAATCCATAGCACCTTCAGCATTGTGGACTCCTGCTCATATAGTGGAAGGACTTCACTCATACAGTGGTTTTTGCATAGGTACTGGTGGTACCACCACTGAGTGCTAGGATCCTTTTATCTGGTTTCCAGAAGAATAGTATATGAACCCAAAGATACAGATATTAAACATCATATTTTTTTTTTAATCTTGGCAGCTCACACCTGCCAAGATTCCCAAGCCTAGCCACGTCAACACACACCCTCACCTTCATCTGCAATTTCCACGTATATGGTTATGCTGTTTCTCTGCCTGACATCAAAAATTCTTTTCTCTTAGCCAGCATCTGACCATATTTCCTTGTTTTGCTACCTAATAACACTACTAAACCCCAGGTGAACAGGTATTGTTTAAACAGTTTGGTAAAATAAACCACAGATTTCCCCATAATCTTCTGAGTATCTCTGAGGTTCTTCCTACTCTTCAGTGGGACAGATCCCACTGAAGTCACCAATGCATTGGGAAAAGTACCATGCATTTCCACCTTTCCTTCCCTACCTATCTTGCCCAAATCAGACCACAGAACCACCTGTGACCACAGAGATACCTTGTAGACAAGTTTACCAAAGAGGGCAAGGGCTGGATTATCTGTGTCCCCTAGCACTTTCCAGTCCATGTCCCTACTAATGGGGGTCTGTGGGTTTCCTCACTTTTCACCTGCCACTCAGTTTTTGAAATGTGGCCTTGCAAAGAGGAAGAATAAGCAGGGTGGACTACTGGCTATGAGCACTATGAAATCTTAAGTTCAAGACTAGATTTCAAGATTAATTACAATAGAAACTTGGATACACAAACACATTCCAATGCTTACTCATTGCCAACAAAAAAAAGCAAGGGAGATCTGGAGCAAACGGTGTTAAGTGCTGAGTACCCCTGCAACTGAGACAGAGGCAGTACCTTTATCATTTCCTCACCCCTGGTGCCATTGCAGCCCTGACAACACAACACAAAACACAACACAAAACACACCACAAAACACACCACACCACAACACAATACAACACCACACCACAACACACCACAATACAACACCACAACACACCATACACCACTACCCACAACATAACACAGCATATGGCTTTGCATACAAAAAAGTGCCCAAATTTGATCCCACAGATTATTTTTCACCTACCCATGTAAACTGAACTTTTTAGTACTAGCTTGGTTTTCTGTAGCACACTTGAAACTCAACAGCTCTCTTCAAATTAAGTGATAGGTGCTCAGTGGCTGTGTAGCCAGGTCCTTCCTGCTACAAGAACAGATGAAATACTGAAACTTGGTCCACAAATGTGTAGCAACACATTCTAGTCCTGCAGTTAGCCTTCAGTACCCAGGTGTGCTGATGTGTCTGCAGACAGTCAACTACACACAAAAGCTGAAGGACTGTGACTTACAAGTCCATACAAATATTAACTGTATGTTTTAAAATATTTTCCCAGGTCTATTAATGTATTCCTATCTGAAATCCCTGTTAATACTGAGCCAAGACATTTTCCCTAAGTTTCTAGACACCATTCTGTCAGCAGTAATAGTTGTATCAGTACAGGTCCAAGTCAAACTTAATTGGATACATCTGAATCAGTGGAAAAGAAATAACTGGCAATTCAAAGGCTCTGCTCGAAGAGAAACAGGCATTACTGAGCTCATTAACAAGAACATTGCTGAATATTGAGATCTCCTTATGAATCCTCAAATCTTTATGTAAGGAAGATGATTGGCTTGTAGAGTAAAACAATAGGAACAAAAACTTTTATTGTCACAGTCAGTACTCAGGAGTGGCAGTTCTTCCAGGACCATGGTGGGATTAATGAGGAAATGAAAACACTTTACAACTTCCATAAAAATGTATATTCATCAGAACTCTTCAAGGATCAAAAAGGCCTTGCAGAGTTTCACCATACAGTTCAGCTTCCCTACAATAAACCAGAGAGACTTTTGGACTCCCCAATTCCTACAGAAGAAATTTCCCATGCTACTCAGACTTTTAATAATGGCAAGCCACTGGGGAAAGCAGCATTCCCATTTTAATTTTGTGCATCTTTTGAAGAGAAGTCACCCTACTATGCGCCTGTGTACATTTAATCATTCTCTACACACTTTATCAGCAAGCCTTCTCCCTGTAGGAGGAATACAATTAGGTACAGTACTAATTTATTATAAATAAAGCGAAGACCTGGTAAAATAACCTAGTTATCAATGTTTCATGCAACTGTGCCTATGAAGTACTAGCTAACAGTCTCACTATGAGCCTAGAGAAATACCTGCAGCATTGATAAATCCTAACCAACACGGCTTTATTAAAAAAAAAAAAAAGAGATTATCATCATATAATACAGGAAAACTGTTGGTTTTAATTGAAGTAACTGGAGATTTATGGAAACCAACTGGAGCTTTCTTTCACTAATACTATAAAATCCTTCAAAAACATCAATCAGGAAACACATCTCAACAAAGAAAGCCTCGATTTTTTTTTTTGTATACCATGCTGACATATTTTATGTATTTATCTCCACCCCCGAATTTAGTTCAAGTGTTGTTTTATATGCAAGAGACTCTTGTCATCAATGATAAGGAATAAAAAGGTCAGAAGGTCTCAGATTAAGGGGAAAATGGTAGGCAAGGATGCCCTCTCTCCAGCATACTGTTTGTTCTGACCCCAGGATCAGATCACTAGAGAGATGGAGGAGGCATTCTCACAGAGAGAAATCTCCATAAAATCAGCATGTTTGTGGATGATCTGCTCTTAACTTTAATGAACTAAGAGTTGTCTCTTACATATGTGTTATTCATAATCGAACACTTTGAAAGGTGGCCAGGCTTTAATCCTATTTTTTATAACAAAAAGACAATTCAAAAGAATTAACTGATTTTTCATTCTTCCATGACACAGCACAATGAATTTTTAAGTGGCTCCATGATATTAGGCAGGAACACATTTTTGCTATGATTCTAAGACGACATGCTTCAGATTAGTCAAATAGGTCCTTCCCTATACCTCCCCTTAACACAAACTTCCTCTCACTGCTGAGGAAACTGGGGAGAACAGGAGAGGCTCAGGGGCCACCAGTTCCCCTCTCAAGGAAGGGATATAGGGAAAGGACAGAGCTGAGACTTCCTCTTCCCCAGCTTCTCTTGCTTTAGTGCTGCAGGAGAGAGCAACTTTTAGAAAAAAGAGACAAAGTGACATAATGAAAATTCACATTAAATAAAACTTGGGGGCTTAAACTCAAATCAGTCTGATATAATTTTACAGTGCAGCCCTGAATATCAATAATTTTTAATTGCATGAATGAGGTCTATATAGTTCCTGAGGATCAACAATAAAATCCCCTATTTTCAAGTGTTTTATGCTAAAGGAGTGCACAGACGTTTCTCAGCCATATGTACACTCTAAGGGATTGCTTTTACACCTCTGATACAAAAAAAACATGAGCAGAGGGAACATGGGGCTTTGTTTTGATTCTTAATTATAACACTGGCATTCCCCATGGGAAGAAAAGGCCAAATCCTAGCACTTTCAAAATTTGCCTGGGAGAATTTTCAAAGGCCATCTTTGGCAGGAGGGACTGTGCCCTGCCTGGCCTGATGGCACACTAAAGGGAGCTGCAGTGCACCATATTATCCCAATTTTTCAAAACCACCCTGCAGACCACAAACAAGATAAAGCCACAAATAGCATTGGTTTGGAAGCATCAAAATTCTCAAAAATTCTTGCCAAGGACTCAGAAAGATACACAAAGACTACAGCAGCAACCCCAACTGTCCTCTTGCTAGGCTGACCAGGCAGCTAACACTTCTGGGATGCTCTGAAGAACAGCACCACCAAGACAGGATCCTGCTGGAAAAAAATGCAGTTCTAGAAAACTCTCTTGTAAGGCCACTAACTTTACATAACCCACAGGAACTAACTACAAAATCACTGTGTCATTGGAAAACAAATGCACTGACATGGAAATCTTCCTTACTCCAACAGGAAGAGAAAACTTCTCCACCTGATAACAGATGCACCTGACCTACAAGCATAGTGGAAACCTATAGCAGGGTCTGCTGGCTTGGATGAGAGCCCTTGAGACAGCTCAGCTCCTACACAGAGATCTTTCAATTTCATAAGATGCAATTCAGCATGCTGGCTTATATGAATCATACAAGCATGTCAATGCAGCCATTTTTAAAACCTTTTTCTTTTTTTACAATCAAAATGAAGGCATATTCAGACCTTTTCCTGTGAAGACCTGAAATAGATACAGGCTATTTTTGTCTCTAAGAGTGTGATGCATTTGTGACCTATCAACACTGCAATCTGTACTATTTCTAATTTTATAGTTTTAGATTTTTTATTGGAACTGTTCACTTTAAAATATCACCAAGCCAATAATTCTGACTAATTTCATTTAAATATATAACAGCACTTGAAAAACTTCACATGTACATCAGTGGTGAACAAATCCTATCTTTGTCTGTGAATAGTACCTCAGGGAAGGTAATTTCCCTTTACTAATATTCAGTTGTTCCCACTACCAAAACTTAAGTTTCTGTTGCAGAAATACCCAATGTCTTACAGAGTCAGAAACCTTGAGAAGCAGCTGACAGTCTACATCATGTGACACTATGCATCTGAACCTCTAAAACCAGCATGTGGATCCCCAGCCAGGCTCTGAGAACAGCATGACTTGTAGGGTATGTTCAGCAAGACTAAAGCTACCTTTGTAAAAGAAATATTAAGCAACACCAGCATATCTTCCTTTCACCTTTTGTATTCTGAATTTTTGAAGAACTCATACTGCTCTGCCTGGTCCCAAAGGTGTTGCAAAAGCCCCTGTGCTACTCATACCAGGATCAGATCTAACTCTACTTGCAGGGTTAGTACTCAGAATACTATAACAACTTTGCTTTTTAGCCATTTCTTCCCACTAGTTCTCAGAAAATTCCTTGAATAATTTTCTCCTTGTGAATGCTGTGAGGTTGTTTCTGTTTTTCTGATTTAGTCAAAATATCAGCTAGAAAATAAGATTGAAAAGAAGGAGAAAGAGATGACACGTGAAGTTGTGGTCAGTGCTGTATCTCTTGAAGGTAAGAAATGCAGGCACTGAAATGGTAAGGAGATTAGGGTATGGGTATGGGTTCCCCTCTTCTGGTGCTCTCAGCCATTAGAAAACATATTTGTGAGGGTAAGGCACAGGAAAAGAAATCTTTCAAAACTTCATTGAGAGAAAATATTGCATAGAAAACAGTTAAATATTTTTTATTTTGTGGCTGCAGCTTCAAAAGCTGCTACTGCAACCAAACGCAGTTTTGCAAATGTTATCAGTTTCAGTAACAGGAAGCTCATCTTCCTCATTTCCTTCTGAATGAGCAAGCAAATAGAGCTGCTGACATGCCAGATTATCGATCTGTCAAATTTTAACTTAATCCTAATAAAAACCACACAGCATCTTGTTAAAACAGACCCATTAGATGTGGTTCAAGTCAAGTTGCTGCTTGGACTTTATGCAAATGAAGATCTGTAGACAGGCAAGTTTGGCCCGAGGCACTGTGAACCTTCAGTCAGGTCCTGGTTTTCCCCAAATTCAACATTTCTGTAGCAGTTTGAAGGAAGTCCATAAGTAGCATTTTAAGTAATATAAGACACAGCAATAAATAGTCAGATTTATCAGTACTATTTAATAATGAATAAAGGACAGACTCAGCGATGTTGTGTTTCCTAGTGGGTTTTTCCCCCCCTCAGTTTGAAATGACCCATTTGCAATGGGCCACTGAACACTGTATTTCAATGCATGTTCTTGACATGTCTTTCACACAAAGTCTCCAAACACCTCATAAACATTAATAAATTAAGCTGCAAGAGCAAAAATAATTATTTCAGCTTCACATTCATAGAACCTAAGCCTCAAACTCCTCCTGAGTGTCTGTGGCAGATCTAAAAATGAAATTCAAACTTCCAATCACTTTGAATTAGGCTTCACTACTAAACCATGCAATCACACTAATTCAGGTTGGAAGAGATCTCAGGAGACCACCTCAAAGCAGCATTAACTACTGCTCTACACCAGGCTGATCACAACTTCATCCAGCCAAGGCTTGAATACCCTCAGGGAGAGAGGATACACCATCGATGGACAATCTCTTCCAGTCTCTGACCACCTGCATGGGCAAGACATTTTGCCCTTGTCTCCAGTCAGAATCTCCCCTCATGCAACCCGTGCCCAGTTCTTTTTCCTTGCACCATTTCTGAGCTCCTTTGGGAAAAGTCTGGCTCTGCACCCATGCAGCTCCCCTCAGGAAGCAAAGTGTCCATCAAGACCCAACCCAGCCATCTCGTCTCCAGGATGAAGAAACTCAGCCTCTCAGCCTCTCTTCCAGTGCCATGATCAGCCTGATGGCCCTTCATGGGCTCCTTCCCATTGGTCAGCCTCTCTCTTGTCCTGGGATCCACAGCTTGGCACAGGGACTCCACAAAGAGACTGTCAAAATCAAGTGGAGGGGAAGGACCCCTCCCCTGGACCTGCAGGGTGCAGCTGTGCCAGCACAGCCCTGGGTGTGGTTGGCCACCTTTGCTGCAAGGACACACCACTGACCCTGTGCAGCTTGCTGTACAACAGCTCCCAGGGCCTTTTGGGCAGAGGTGCCTTTCTCCAGGCTTCAGGAGTATCCCCCAGCCTTGACCTTTCAGTGATGACAGACAGCAGCTCCATGATGACACATGACAGCTCTCTCAGAGGGCTCCAGTGTGTCCTGTCTGGTCCCATAGACCACCTTCTTTAAACAGACCCTCCCCTACTGTGGCTGCTTCCTCCCTCCTCTGAGTTTTGCTTCTAGGCCTGAGACTGGGCAGGCTCTGACCGTAAAGGCCACAGTTTCATGGAGCAGTGCATCCATTTGACTGGTTTTCCTTCTCATTTTTACTGCTGATACACTTGTAGTAGCCATTTTGCTGTGCAGCCTATTCCTCACCAGTTTTGATTCCAGACAAGCTCTGAACTTCCTCATTCTGCTCCTACAAGCCTGGACCACACTTTTCTGTTGCTTTTTGGTAGCTTGTCCCCACTTCTACCTCCTGTCTGCTTTCTTTTTGCATTTAAGCTCAGGCGGGGGCTCAACTGTCATCTCAAGTTTCCCTTACCAATTTTCCCCCTAATTTCTTTGAAACCTTATACCCAGTGGCACAACTTCACTTCAACAGAACTAGAATTTTACCACCCTTGAGAAATTACTACTGTCAACTTTGTCATCTTGATAATAAAATGTTGTTTTTCTGTAATTTTTTTATTACAAATAAATGCTTATGCTATAAATTATTTGATATAATTAAACTGCACCTAAAAATACTTCAGTTTGATACACAACTACATCTTGTATCATCTTATAGCAGCAGCCTCTGAAATGTGATGCAACAATGCTGATTCACTGTGACAGGAGATATAAGCTTAGTCTTTCAACACAGAATTTTAGCAACTGAAAAATGCTTTCCAATCATCTTCAGCAGCACACAGGAACATCCGGCAGTGCTATTTTCACTTTTCAGAATTAAAATAGGTACATGCAAACTCTGTAAAACTTTTCCTTTCCAACATACCTGTAAAGAGCTGAAAGCTGAAGAGAGCACTATCCAAGAGAGTCCTTCTGCAAAGCATTAACTCACAAGAAAATGAAAGGAACAAAATTTCATCCACATTTTTGAAAGGACATGGGAAAATTTTCAAGCCTGTTCACCTAACTTTCTGGACAAACTGTATTATACTCAAACTGTAAATGCTACTTGCTGTAGTCTGAAGCATGGAGACACAGCTAGGAATGTGAAAATGAAAATAATATGACAGCAAACTTACATTCGTGTTGAGAAATAGCTTTCACTAGGAAACACTTGCACCAATTTCTTGTATACATTGTTTAAGATGGCTGACTTGGCACTTACGTATAAGGCTGGACTCAGTGATCTTAAAGGTCTTTTCCAAACTAAATGATTCTATGATTCTAAGACATGGGACATACTAAAATGGTTACTTCCATATATTAAAAAAAAAAAATTGTTTGCAAGTGAAACTGAATGCAAGTTAGAGTCATTCCCTCTTTTTCCACAGTTTAATGTTAACAAAAACTTGGTACAGGTACTTGACACATCTTCATCTATCTCCCACTCTGCTCTCCATCCCCGTTCCAAACACGGATCTACTCAGGGTCTAACTTCTTCCTTGAGAAACATCCCTAACAGCATTTCCCCCCAAAATTTCATTTTTTGGAAAGTATATCTTTCCAAACACCCCAAGGCTCAAACCCAGACACACGCTGTTTTGCTCACAATCTGAAGATGCTTTTATTTCAATAACGAATCGCCCACCTGGTGATTCTGAAATTATGCTTCCTTTCCCACTTCTCTTCTTCCAGACTGTTCCTTCCTCTTCCCTAAGAAATGTGTTGCCATAATAACGGTATCTCCCACTCTTCTGTGACGACAGCTTATGCCCAGTTCTGTATTCCTGCAAAACTCCCTCCCCGCTTACTCACACGGGAACTCTTTGAGTTCTGGGTAACCAGATTTTCCCAATGCCTTCACAAAGCCTATCACTGTGACATTACTTTGTATATCTTAAGAGTTATCTTTGTCTTTCTGGTTGTCACTTCCCCAAGGCAAAGGCAATGTTTTTCCACAAGTTCTCTTTAGTGCTGATTATATCACACAGACGATTTTTAATTACCTTTCTGTTCAGAGCAACACCATCTTCACAGTCCAACACTGCACAATCTACATTTAGTGATGGGATTTTTCTTATCTTCTTTTCATCATCTGCAGGTACGTACAGCACAGCCCGTCTGGGAACATACTTGTGTGATGAAGTCAAGTGATAACTAAGCTTAGGAACACCAGCTGGCAGGGGAGAATCCACCCTGTAAAGGATATTGTTGAATTAGATTATTGGTATCAATGCTGTAAAAAATACTTGACTATATTTTAAAAGCAAAACATTTCTACCTAGATGGTGGCTGATTTTGGGCTATTTATATATATGTATTTCTCTTTGGAAGAGCCAGGTTAGGAAGATATCAATATTAGAGTTAATTACAATATAAAACACTGAAATCACTGTGTTCAATAGAAGTTGCAAACATAATTGAAGACCTGTCAGGGCTGAGGTTTATCCATGCAGCCTTAATTACACTGCCCGTTCTGGGTGCTACGGCAAGTGTGAAATACAGAAAGGTGGTGGTTGGTCTTTTCCCTGTCATAGGACTCCTCTGTAGGATGCAGACTGTGCTGGGAAAGGATCAGGACTGCTTTGGGGAGGAGGCTGCTATCTGCCACATTTCCTCCAGGAGCTGGATGCCATGCTGTGAATGAAGCAGGGGTTCTGGTTAAAACAACCACAGGTTTGTGAAGTTCATTTTGCAACCTTAGCATTCTATCAACAAATGTATTTGCATGGAAATTTTAAATAAGCAAGATGGATGGAGGGGGAAATGAAGAAAACAGAATGAAAACCCCATGTAGTGTGGAACCTCGCTACTCTCTTCAGACCTTCAGATCCATAGCACAGACTTCCATTGACAGAGCTCATACACCCACCAGCATCAGCAGCAGGTTTTTGGCTGTGGTGTCCTTTAAAATTTGTAAATACTTTGTGCACCACACTTCAGTGCAGGTGTGAGCCTTTGGTGCCACATGGCTTGACAGGATAACATCCCTGTGGCCCTTAAGTGTGAGGTCTGGGGTGGTCTCCACCACATGTAGACAGTCCTGGTGAGGGCCCAGCTAACCTGCTCCAGGCAGACGCTGGGTTAGTGCATTTGGAGGCTGTCCTCTGCCAGAGGAGGCTGCTCTTGAGTGCCGTGGGGAGCTTGCTTTGCTCCATAATTACAAGCACAGAGAAATAAATTATAGAGGGTGCCACTGTGTTTCTTGGCCTTCCAAAAAAACCCCCTTGCCTGCTCCTGTTCCTCCCCACTGCATGCTGTACCCCCCAGGCCTATTCCGCTACATCAAAGATGAGGACAAAATAAGACAATTTTTCTTCATACTAAGCACAAGGCACTTACACCACAAAATAATCCTACCATATACCACCACTATGCATTATCATGCGTATTATTCAGCACTTTAAATAATGCAAAGCTTTCCTAGCACCATGCTGAACATGTCATTATCGCATCATGTCAGGGACCCATGCATTTTCCTATGCCCCTCTTAATAATGCTTCCCAAGCTGCTAGACTTGGACGACACATGGCTACACACACGCGTGGGTTTTCTTCAAAGCAACATGACTGACGCTCTCAAATGCCTGGAAACGAGTTCAGTCAATCTAAATCAGAGCCGATGTGGTATGTCACTGACAGACCGCTGCAATACTCGCCTTTCTAAGCTGAATCTGTTGAAGAACCCTCTCTTTCCCTAGAGTGTGCAACCTAAAAGCTGAATAGAAAACTTGGGGTAAAAATATGAAGGAAGCTTTTAATCACATTTTACCTCAGTAAACTAAATTGAAAAGGAAAACTATTCCGTCATCTCATCTGCTGCATCTCTGCCTATCCTGTGCGGATCCACTTTAAAAGCCTACAAAAACCACTGCCAGGCTCTTCTGGTAATGCTTAATTCAGTTTAAGAAATGGGACACCATTTCATTCCTGGCAATTAAATAGAAATTTTTTTATTAAAAGTGTCAGTGTTACCCTTGTTAATAACAGCGACAGCTTCAAGACTCAGGTAGTGCAGGTCCTCCAGGACACCTGGAGACATGCAACTGAGATTTACTTAGCTCCTCCAAAGTACTCTCTTTGGCTCTTTCTCACAAACTACTTCACATTTCCTGCTTCAGGCTGAAGTGGGGATGGTAAGAGAACTTGTGGCAACTCAAGTGGCTGCTAGACAAATCCACTTAATCTCATTTTCTTGCAGTAGTACACTTTGAGAGAGCAAGGACTAGGTGGAAGAGTGGTTTATCTCAAATGGAAAGAGGAGGATCTTTTTTCAGTGTGACACAGAGGTCAGTAAAGAAGACTGCAGACCTTCCCTAAACATATATGAGAGAACAAAAGTGATTAGTTTCTATTCTCTTTCTCTGATGGCTTCAGCCTTGTAGTTCCCAAGGGCATAAAGGAGTCAAAGAGCTCAGCCCATTAATAGTTAACTCCAGCCTAGAGCCAAGCAGCCCCTGAAGCACCCTTAATGACTGCCTCTCACCAACCCTCCAGCCCGACAGAAACCTGATAGACGTGGCTAACACCATAATCTCAGAGCATGCTGAGATGAGATGTATCTTCTGTCACACATGTTTCCCAGGATTTCTTCTGGGCTGTCATCAAACCAAGGACTGTTTGACCAGCCGTTTTCCCTCTCACTGCTGCCAGACCCATGAAGGCAGCCCTGCTCTGCATACCACACACAATGGCATGTAGTGCTGGGTAGCTGAAAGCACCATTACCTGCAGACCAGATTTAGTCAGGTTTCACCATCCAGGTCTACAAACTCGTTTTTAGATGGAGGAGCAGTACAGCTTCCTCAGCAGACCACCTGACTCCAAAGAAGTGATAGACTTAACCCATTAAACCGCCATCATTTATTAGGCTTAATGCTGGAAATGCTACTGCCTGGTGACCATCGGTATCTCCTCCTCATCTAAACAACTTTTAGCCACATGGGCTCAAACAACAGGTTTCTCAGGTCAAAAATTATTATTAAAAAATATACTGTTGGTGGGATATCGACAGGTTGGAGAAGAAATAATTTTTTCAAAAGGTATGGCCAGGAAAAAAATATATATAGCCGGAGCTGGTGTCAGTAGAGCAACACAGAATCCTTCTCCTTTCAAAACTAACACCTCTAGAAATATTAATATAAAATAAGAGTTTTCAGCCAGTATCTTTAGACATGACGGCAGTAAACGGTACCACATGCTAATTCTTTGACATGTATTCTTTGACATATATTCTTTAATCATCACTGTGCATTTTCCTTGCAAAGTCATATTTTATGTTCTACAATAAAAAAGCAGAGGAAGACACGGATTAATTAATAGATCCATTTGTCTATAGACTTATTTTAAACAGTGGCAAGGCTTGGGGTGCTCCGTATATGAGCAGTTAGCTACTCTGGTAGGAAACACTCTCCTGATTATCTTGACTTCTGTTATTTTGATAGAATAAAAAAATCCCCAGCAGTTGCTTTTTTAGGACAAAAAACCCACACAGCACTGCAGTCTCGATTATACCGTTAACCCTGTGCCATAAAGAGGAGGAAAATCTTACATATGTTTCCTGGCTCCAAGTATTTTAATGATTCAAACTAAGCTTGACTATGTTTCAAACTAAACACATGGACAAAAGCCAAGTGAATTTGCTAAGACAATGTTTCTTCCTTTAAGCACTGTAAGTTAAAACAAGGACTAGGCTATTGGGTAATGCTCATTAAATTGTTTTACAGCAGCATATTTTCATTCATAGCATCTGGCAGCATGCTGAGTGCTCTTGGGTCTTGGAAATAAAGCTAAATTTCTTCAGCAAACATAACACTCTACTAAAGTCTTCATCAAATACGTAAAAGTAGCTGGCAAGTTAAAGATACTCATGGCCCTCTGAGAACCATTTCACCCAAGAGTGAATAGTTCATCCTCAGGAAGGGGAGAAAAGAAAAACCTATTTGACTACTAAGAGACACTGCAGTTTGCAATGGCAGCCATACAGTGCGACTACGAACAGGGAAATTACCCCAAATTATGCAAATTTCCCTGCTGTAAACTGCATTTTCACATTCCAGCATTGCTCATACTCATACACATACTTAACTGCACACACCTGTGCAGTCACATTGGCGCCAACAACATACAGCTCACAAAGTAAAGTACTCACACAAGTGATTTCCAGCACTTTAACCTGTGCCTTCTGTTCTCTGTTTATTTGCTAAATCAAATCACCCCTGGAAGATCTGCCAAACACGTAGAAAAATATTCATTGCTCAATAGGCCAAATCTTTACTTCTACAATCTTTGGCATAGTGTTGGCAAAGTGTTTGCAAAGAGCATTTTTAGACATTTCACCAAAACTATTAAAAAATCTGGATCATTTCCACAACGTGTATTTTTGACCTTTGTGCATGTAACTGCATACCCTATCTGTGGAGCTGTGGAAGAAGGACAGAAGTGATCCAAGACCCACAACACTCCCTGAACGAGACCCAGCTAGAGCAGGAAAACCTCCTACAAATTATTTCTGCAATACATGAAAAAAAACCCACAAACCCTACTCCGGAGAAAACATCATGGTTTTCCTGTGTTGAATTTACTGGGGGAGTAGCACACCACCGCACACAAATAATCTGCCAAAAACAAAGGAAACTTCTACGGAATTACAAAGCCCCGCAATTTGCATAGTAATTCTTTCTAATTAAGAAAAGAAGATACAAGTTGTTTGTTATAAACATCAGCAGGCCCTGTGCAAATACGAAGGGCTCGCAGCCGCGCTGAGTATTTGTCGAATCAAAGCGACTCGCTGGAGAGTTTTATTGGTACAGCTGCGGCACATGCATTTTATCACACATGCTAATAATCCTGGTTATGGCACTAACATTTTAATCATTTGTTCTCTGGGCTTGTTTCTCAAACAATTAGCACTAATGAATGGCCAAAATACCTCGGATCATATATGTCTAATTGCAGTCAAGAGCAGTTATTGTCCGCATGTACATTTCAATTCACCTCTGGGGATAATGTTTGTTAATTGTATTTCTTTATATAGCAAGTGAAAAAAGGCTGTTCACTCAAAAAGGGACTAAGTGTTCTCTTCTTTCCCTTTGTTCCCACAAGAAGCTAAAGTCACTTCAAGAGGCACTTAATCCCATCATCCATGGTTACAATTGCCTTACAGCATCAATCAAAAAGAATCTGAAGTAAAATGATGCAGCTATATTGTGTAATTAAAAGCAATTCAGGTAGTTATTACTTGGGGCATTTTCCAGGTCCAAATACTTAAAATGGCACTGCGGGGATTCTGAATACTGTAGTGTTTTAAATTTGGTGAACTACAATATCTCACAGAGAAAG
>VYXD01004334.1:577468-594943 GCA_013397195.1 Hylia prasina | reverse complement strand
GGGGGAAGAAAAAGAAAATACTTGGGTTAAAAGTGAAGAGCTATGATATTTAATTTTGAATAAAATGTAAGGGAAGGAACTTTACGTAACAACTGCCGCTAACCCTGATCCAATTAAGCTGAAATTAAAACTGGGGGGTTATCAACATACCAAACACTCAGCTTTACATTTTGATTTCTTTTGTTCCAGACTCAGTACGGTCATTTCCCTGACCCTCCAAAAACTAATTAAGAAACCCCCCAAACCTAAGCCCTTGCCAGGGCAGGCAGAAGCCACCAGCTCTCATGGTTTGAGATTTCTTGACAAGCAGTTTTCTTTACCAGGAGAGGCTTTGTCTGATTTTAAACTTCCCACCATAAGGCTGATACTATCTCGCACAGATGTAATGTGAAGATTAATTCCCCTGAAGCTGAGGGAAGACATAAAGGTATAAAATTGGCCCCCCAAAAGTGTGAAGAAGGTGAAAGAATAAACCCTAACACTTCCACAGCATCCTAAGGGAGACAGGCGGTCTGCACCCAGCTGCGGGGACTGAGAGTGGTAAGTTGAAGAAGCACTCACAAAAACTCAGCGAATTAAGAAATTTAACCCCCGTAACAACCAGCTTTGGATATCAAAAGGGACAGATTGGAGGGGGTTGCTCCTGAGAGCGCTTGCCTGCTGGAAAAACTGCAGCAGGAAGAAATGAAAAGGGGGCTTCCAAGTGACCTTTCACAAGCACTCACTCCAACTGATCAGGACACATTGCATTATAGCCAAAAAACAGAGAGCTGAACCAAATGGGGAAGGAGAGCCCCACTGATCAAAAAAAAATCATGACACAGAGAAGTGTGAGTGGAAATGAAAACTGAGCACCAAATCCAAAGTTGCTGGAAAGTAATTTTAGGAAAAATATGCGTCTTTGTCTGCTATTTATAATTTTCTTCTATCACCAGTAAATCAATGTAAATCATATAACTGGGCATCAGAGAAAAGACTGAATACAAAACCAGGAACTTACTGGCAAAGGCTTAAAATCATGGACCCCTAAGCCATAAAATGATAAAAGGCTATCATAGGTTAAATAGTTAACCAAACTTTCTCCTCCCACCAGCACTAAATGTAAAAAAAAAAAAAAGACCTTTTATTTACCCCACCATGTTCTTTCAACTACATTTGACCCTGTTGTTTTGGTTCACTCTGAGCTCCATCATGCCTTAAATTGCTTTGACTGAAGATCAGGCATTTTGTTCTTCTCAATTCAAAATGGCCAAATTAGACAGCTAGAATAAAAATAAAAGGACCACTGGCTTCTCACATTACTAACGTCTCCTGTTTTCAGGGCAGCAAAAATAGTCTGTTTGTGAGGAAGAGGAGACTGCTTACGGTTCTTTGACTTAAGAAGTGAATTTTAAAAGAGATTTAAATAATGGCTCAGGGTGACAAGGGCTGCTGCTTCCTACTAATGGCAACAGGCTGCTCCTCTGGGGCAGCCTGTGTGTGTGTGTGTGTCTGCTATCATCCAAGGTTAATTGGTGTCCTGTCTTGGGGAGCTTTAGCATATGTGACATACAGTTGAGGCTTTGCTCCCTTCCTTACGGTGTGGATAACTCTGAATAACTCGTCATGCCCATAAAGTATTCTCGAGCTGAGTTATACCTCGCTTTGCTTTTACCATTGACAGAGTATCTGGCTTCTTGGGATGCTTTCTGCTGCTTAGTCAGATCCACAGCACTACAGGGCAATGGAAAAGCACTCTGTCTGTCTGTAACACATTCACTTTGCCACTTGCACCTAAGGAACACGTAGTTAAGATAACAATTTCCATGTCTTCCTAAATATAAAGATACAGAAATAAACACTAAGTTTGGACAGTTTTTGTTTTAAGAAAATTTTAGGTGCTTTCATTTATTTAACAAATTAAACTTCTAAGTTGCAGTTTTAAAATCTACAACACTGTAAAGAGATTTTGCAAAATTTTGTTTAGCTGTATGTTTTCTTAAGGGAAACTCTTACATTACATTTTTTTAACAGAAGTGCGACTAGCAGCTGCAACAGGAATTTGCAACACATTTTAAATAACAAAAGAATCCCACAATAAAGATGAAGATCCAATACCAATACTGAGAGATTTAGAAAAAAATTACGCCTTTTTTAAGGTGTGCATTGAGAAGTGACAAGCAAGAAGTAAGAAGATATTGCTTTGGATGTATGATGGTGATGTATGATTTGTTTTGATTTACTTGGTTTTAGGTTTTGTGTATAAATATGCACAAGTGTTATCAGAGCTGTGTGGCACAAAGGAAAAAGCATGCCTTTTAGAGGCTGAGAATCTTCCCATTCAGGGGGAGGACCAGGCATATATAACAAGCTGTCCTGGAACATCTCATGCCAAAATCTGTCTTAGGAAGTGACTATATAAAACCCACATATCTGCAATGGTTGCACTTTCATACATTCAGACCCATTCTGGTATCCTCTGCAGAAAAGTTGAACTTTGAAGAGATTCTTTATGTCACTGCAAAACCACTCTTGGCTCTTCCAGTCCTCCCCTCCATCTTCTCATCAGGTACTTACTCCCCTGCCTCCTAATTCTGCCCCAGCCTTTTCACACACTGAATTTGCACCCACCCATCTCAGTGTACATACACAAAAATTGGTAGCTACGTTTGGGCAGAATTTCTTTTCTTACTGAACATGCTTTTCCCCTCTTTTCTTCCCCACTCCCCTCTGTTCCCTCGGCGTCGGTTCCCACACCAGGACACCGGGAGCATCCCCACTGCTGAGCCCTTGCAGCCCCTGCCACAGGTCCAGCTGTGTGCGCATTGGCTAAATGCTGCAAGGTCAAGATCGAGACCGGGATTCAAAAATTCCACGCTAATTACTGTGATTAAAGTCCAAGTCCCAAACTCATCCAAAGACTCCTGAGCAGTTGAGGAGCAGGCTGCTAATGAGTTATATCCAAAATGAGAAACAGGCACTTGATAAAGTCGGAATCAATAAAGTGCCATTCCTGCCTGTTAAAATGATCTTGCCATCCATAACAGAGAGTCACTATGTTCACCAGAGCCTGTGCAGGTTGGATATCCTCGTCTGCATGGCGTGAAAGAAACGGAAAACAGCACAGTCCTTGAAATCACTTCTGATTTATATCTGAGTTAAAATTACACTACAGTTGAGACTGACAATATTTAGCAGAAGGAAATGAATGGAGTGTCAATAGTGCTGCAGAAGTCAGAAGAAAGAAGGGATTTGTCATCCATTTCTGGTCATTTGGAAATTCTGATTTTTTATAATAAACTGTTGTCCTCATAGTTTTAGTTGTGGTGGGGATATTTTACAAACTGAAGGTACCTTCACACTTCTAAGAATTTTTCACTGTAGACCATATTTTATCTCGATTTGCAATTTACATCAGTCTACACTCAGTCAAGACACAAACATTTTGATGATTCCTGTACTTAGAAACATAGGTAAATTATAATACTAAATAAAACACAGACATTTTTACAATATAGAAAAAGAAAACAATATTGCAGTCTTCTCTGCATTTTGAAATTGCTCCTGTAAACCCACTTGAGCATGTGCCTAGCCCAGAGAAATCAAAAGGACTAGTCAAACACTTACAGTTAACCATGTGCTTAAGTGCCTCTAGGACTGGGGATTAATTTTGAATTATGAAACTGTTCGATTTCCATGTGTTCTTGGTCTATACATGGGTCAACCTGCTTTTTTCAGGTTTTCGCATAGAGACTTGTACAAAATTGACACTTAGATGTATACCGATGAAATCCAGGTGGTGAATATCTTTTAAACAATATAAAGATGCTCAATTTCAGCTGGGGAAAAAAACCAAACCTGCATGATATTTTCAGAATAAGATTAAAAATAAAAATATGATTTACATTTAACCAAGCATTATTCTGTAGAATTATATTATGCGGAGGAATTACTAAGTCAAATAATTATTTTATATTAAACTGGACTTATTCAGTTTTCTGCGCCAAATAACTGAGCAGTGAAGAAGAATTTAGCAAGCAATTAGTAAATATTAAAGAGCTGAAGAACAGAACTATAAAACTACAATGCACTGCAACTGCATCAAAAAAAGAGAAAATGTTGTAATTACACCAAAGCTGATGCAGTATGACAGAAAAAAAGGAACACTATTAGCTCAACAGCAATTGTGGCCACACTAATTGAAAACCAACCGCTCTCTGTTTTTGAATACAAGCCTGGTGGAAATTTTAAAATATTTCCTAAGCGGACGATAAAGAAGAATGCTTACAAATCCTGCAGTGCTCCAGGCAACACTTAACTTTGGAAATGTCTACAGGCAGAAATACAACCCTGCAATATGGCTCAGGATGGCACAAACAAGCATCTGTGTTTATTTTTTAACTAGTGGATTTATAAGAGCAATGAAATCCCTACATAAGCATTTTATATTGACCTGATATGGACTTACTGTTTTAACCAGCTTTTTAACTAACTCCACAAGTTAATAAAGGCAACTACATGAATCCTTACTGCCTACACATTAAGATAAGAAAAGCATTCATTAAGCAATATCCAGACTGTTTTAATTACAGGAATATCATTCTTATTTGTAGTATAATGTTCGTTAAGTACAGTATAACATTTTCTTAAAATGCCCCAGAGGCAGTTAAACTCTTGATTAGCTATTAAAAAGAAAAAAATCTCCCTTAACTTCAATCGCAGGAGTTAATGCCTACTGCAATGACATTCCAGCATTTATAATCATGCAAAAATGTCATATGCAAATCTTATTAACCATGAAAACATTATATAAGATCAAATGAATCTTCTGTGCTCTTAGCACTACTCAATGTTAGCAAAATGTTGGAATCTTTCTATTATGATTGTGGTAGTAACAATAATAAGCCCAGCCCTATTTCCTTTGAAAATCACATCAATTGAAAACCAGCTCTTATTTTATTAATTTCAAAATATAGCAAGGAATTTCCAAAAATTCTGACTTCTTTATTTTCATTCCTTTAACTACATCTCTATTCTATTATCCAATGTTAAAACATACCAAACTAGAAGCAGTGGGTAGATTAAAAAACATTATAAAGACAGAATTTTCATGATCTCCAGTAAATAAACACTTTATTTAAGTGCTTTATTATCCAGTAATGAAATTTCCTTTTTTCCTCTGCCTTTTCCAGTACCTTACAAAATTTAACATTATTACTTATTGTACAGAGAGCAATGAAACATCTACATTTTCTTCAGTATTTGTTCTGCATCTGCCCCTTATTCCATACATCTCTTGAAAAAAAAGCTGTTTATTTTTTATTTGTTAACATCATCAAAAATTAAAAAAAAAAATCGTGGACAACATGATGCATTAAAAATTGCAATATTTTTAAAGCGCATATTGAAATATTGTTTTCTGGTTCTGTGTCCCTGACTTTGTATTTTCAAGCTTTTTCAAAGACAAAAATTTTCTTGAAAAATAAAAAACAAGTTAAAGGTGAGATTTCAGGAATCCAGGATTAAAGGAATTAACAAATACAGTGACATTGATGATAAATAGGTGACAGTTGTCAGCTCATTTTCATCTTTCACATAAGCAGCTGAAGGATAATTTTGTTATACAGGAACAGGCATGTCAAACCTTAATTCAGCAATGGCCCTCCAAAACCATCTCCTTAGTAAGGCCAGTAATCTAAAAATTACAAATTTAGCACCCACCAGTCTCTTCAAGCTCAGCACCTCTCTATCCACAGAGCTCCCCATAGTGAGTGATCAGCATTTGCTCCCCTGAAAGGGACAAACCCTTCATTCTACTGAGCTGGTGGGTCAGCTCCTGCCACCCCCATGGGTGCATATTTGGGGGATGTGGTCAAAGCCCTGGGTACACTTTTCAAGGGTGGATTAGCCATAATCCTCCTCTTGACTCAGGCAGCTCCTGATGTCCCTTGAGGAGGTGAGCATACCTGGGGGAGATGAACCCCACCCCAGGGTGTCCACACCAGGGAACCAATTTCAAGGAACACATCAGTCATATCATTACAGCCTGTCCTACCAGGCATAAGCTTTGCTGTGTAGGCAAGCTCAGAGACCATAAAGGTGCTCAGCCTACCAGGCAGATAATATGAACGTGTGATGGAGGATAAACATTGGCCAAGGAATACATTTTAACACTAAATCAGAAGATTGCTGTAGCTTCTTTTTTTAGCCCTATCCCTAAGGTACTGTTATAATTTAATTCTCTAAACATTTTCACAGAACTCTTCAGGTTAGCTTTGCCACATCCCAGGAAACTCAGAAACCTGTCCTAAACCCATGGCTCCCAGGTCCTTATTCCAGATCCCCCACTTAGAAAGCCCCATCCCATTTTATGGTCAGTTCGTCATCAACGTGGACACTTCAAAAAATCATCCAGACTGAAAGTCTGATGGGGTGAAAATCAACTTCTCTGCAAATCAGTATGATTTTATTTTCATTAAAAAAAAATAAATAAAAGAAAGAAAAACAAGGTCAAATTATCAGGTAGTAGCTCTTTTTGGGGGGCACCTGATGGGCCTGCAAGTGCAAGTCCAAGCACTCTTATTTTATGACATGCTCTGTGGAAGTTTCTTATCTGTATTTCCCAGGTGAGATTACTTGTGTGGTTATGTTTCCTATAACATATATTTACTGTGGCCAGTGAACACATGAAAAGGCTCCCTGACACTTAGGCAAAGCTGAAGAATGAAAGTTGCTCCCCTCACCAACAGCCTTGTACCACAGGATGCCCCTTTCCTCCCAGACATCACGGTTCTGTGGATTTCCTATGTCACTGCATCGCAACACACATCTTCATCAGCGGTTCCCCTCTCTTAAAACTAAATTTAAAAAATATAGCCCTGTCCTTAATGACTGCCTAGAGGGGAGGAAAGAGTTGGACATTAGAGAGAAGAGAAATTGGCAGATAGGGAAGGGAAGAAAGAGACGGAAGAAGAGGTCACCAAGCACACAGCTTGCTTGGGAGACCCATGAAGAAGAAATTCTTCCAACTGCCTTAGTTTAAGAGTGAGGGTTTTCCTCCTCTAAATTCTTGACACAGGCTGTTCAATATTTATTTAAAAATAAGTGAAGAAGAAAAATCCACTGCCTCCCTTGCAATCTGCACATTTAAAGATAATGGCTTTTAGCTCATAATGATGGTATGTTATAGATAAGCAAAAGTCCTGGATTACATGAAAATAAAATCTATAAAGGAGAAATAGGATTAAGACTACTTCCACATAACAGCTTTTATGACATTTAAATGAGCAGCTGTGTTTCTTTAAGTAAGTGTTACAGCATTCCACATCTGTGTAAAAACTGAAGGACAGACAGACTCTCTCAACTCACTGATATATGACCTTGTGAGGAAAAAAAATCCCTGTGAAAATGCATAAAGGCATTGCTTGGCTTTCCTTTAAGTCTTCTTTAACACCCTGTGTCATGAATACAGGTTTAGGCTTGAGGAAATAAGACAGTTAAATGACATATGTCTTTTGTCCTGTCCTGGATAAAGAGAAAAAATTATTCCATTACTGAGTCAGACAACTTTTTTTCTTTGGGTAACATTTTAGATATACTTCAGTGCAAAGGCCTTGAGATACATTTTAATTCTGCAGTGCATGCGAGTAATCTGTAAGAATATTAAGAAAAGTAGCTCCCAAAGTTGATATTATATGTAAGGAATTTGGATGGTTTGCACCAGTTTTCTCATACTTTGCTACAATAAACTACCTCTTCCTGCATCTTCAGCGAAGGCATTAGAGTGGAAATTCTCCAGTGGAATACAAAGTTTCTCCAGGACCCTGTATATACTGGAGTGAAGGCTGTTCCACCATTATTTAGGAATGGTCCTCCCTTGCTTTTGTAAGGCTTGAGATCTTTGCATCACACACTTTGCATCCACACACTGTGGGCATCCTGTGTGTCTTGAAAGTTCAGGTGTTACCCCATGTATTTGCAGCTGCTACAGACTTAAGCCATGTCTCAGTGAGCCAAAACAGTGCTGCCCCTCACGTTACTGCTGTCTTTTACAAATCCCTGCCAGAATAAAGCCACATGTTTTTTTGCCAAAAGTGACACTCCTTTTTTCCACTTCATCTCTTGGAGCTCAACATTTTTAGCCATGAAAAAGCAAACACTCTTATATCTTCTTTTCCTTGACCCTGCTCATAACTACTTTGGAATAGAAGGAGGGAATTTAGGGGCTGTTTCACCAATTCTCTACCAGTATATGTTAATAGGGGGGAAGAAAGACTAATGGCTAAAACAGGCATTTAAAGCAGTACCCAGAGGCATTAAAATGAACCACAAAAGTGGAGGGTTGGAAGAATAGATAATAATTCTTTCCTTTTTCCCTTTTGAGAAGCACCGGGATAAGGTGGGGCATACTCTTGCCGCCGTGTCTTAAGGGTCTTGTCCAATCTAAATTATGTTCTGCTTCCCTCTCCAAAGGGCCTAGTCTGGGCTGTGGAAACTGCAGCTGAAGCCTTAGAAAAACAGACTCTGTTCCTGTACTAAGCAGATATAATGTAAATTGTTTTCCCACCATGACAACAGTCATACATGCTAACTTGAGCATTTTGAAGATGTTTTTAGATTTACATCCACAAAAGGATATTATAACTATTAGTAAGTGCATTTATTCATGCCTCTGTGGCTTATATTAGTTTGAAAAATAAATAACCAGTAGTTAAGTTGCATGTGGTTGTAATTATACTAATCTTCAAATACTCTGTTTCATTATTTTCTAACCTCTGCAAAAATGTTCCTGTTATGAAGAAAACAAACAGAAGACAGATTCCAGATCAGGATAGATTGAATTATGGAGAAGTGAAGATAAAAGAGGCTGGAGAGACAAATAAGGTTTCAGGTGGCTGCAGTGTATTTATTACCCTGTTATTTTAAAAGACATTCACATCTTGATTCAAAATACACTTTTATTACTCTCTATACCTTTTCCATTGCTTGGAAACAGCAATCAACAAACCAATATTTAACCTACCACAAGGAATATTAGGGTGGCTTTGAAAACAGGGAAGATGGAGAACTTTGTAAGACTTAGTTCATGTTTGAGGGCCAGTAAGGAAGAAACCTAAAAGCCATCTACAGGAGGAAGAGAATGAAAAAGTAATTGTAAACTGCAAGAAGCCAGGTCTGGCAGAGTAATGAAGTGAGGAAAGCCCCAGACCTGGCCACCACAGACATGAAAAACTGAAGCTGGCAACATGCAACAGGCAGGTCTAGAGGTGAGTCAAAGCAAGAGAGGCAGTCCTGAACAGCCAGCACACAGCAAGGCAGGATGGCCCAACTGGCCAGGAGAGAGGTGAAAAATACATAGGGTCTTGGTGAGATGGCCTCCAGGCACCAGAAGGAGGAATAGGTTTTGGTTTTGTGCAAGTGGCAAGGAAGACTCTGCCAGGATATGTCCCCAGCCGAGCCACCACAGAAGATGAGGAAGGACTGCGGGTGAGATGAACAAGGAAAGGAGGTGAGACCATGGAAAAGAAACCACACCATCAACCAGAGATGCAAAAAAGGAGACATAGTAGACATTCACTAAGAAAGTCTGAAGAAAACAAGGTCAAAGGCAGATTAAAAGGGAAAGGTAAAGATGTAATTTAAAGAAAAAAAAAGGAAGAAAAAGGAAGAGGACAAGGTCAGTGGAGATTTTGGTGTAGGAAGAATCAGTGAAGCAGAGACTGAGGAGTCTCTTGATGCAGCATCAGAGACAGAAAAGATGTATTAACTCAGGGTAGCCAACTGTATCACTTAAGGAAAACAGAGGTAGAGTGGCAAAAGTCTTTCAGGAACAAAGCAGTAGAAAGAGGAGTCAAGGATGGAAACATGGGGGAGGAAGAGGAGGATGCAAGAAGGAGATAGTGGGATCTTGACTCAGCCACTAAGCTGAGCATAATGTGAAGAGGCTGAGCACTTGTGTAATATCACTTGACTAGCCACCACTGAATCAGGGCCTGGTTCAGGAGCCTTCCAGTGAAAGACTGGGGAAGAAGATGTGTAAAACACACAGAAGATGGTGGTTCAGCGCAGCGAATGGAAATGAAATGGGAACTTCGATGCTCACCCCAGAAGAAGCTCTTTTGAAGCCTTCTAAGTGTGACCTATCACCTCCCTTCGTAGAGAAAACAGAAAAATGTTTTTATTTGGCCTACACACTGATTTCCTGCACACAAGTAATCATTTTACTTTAGGCCTGTAGATTGTTTTGTCAGCTCTTAATGTTGCATAAAAAGAAAGAAACTTCAGCTCCCTGCAACGCAGTGTGAGTGACTGAACTTCCTTTCAGTAGCCAGAACTGCATCTATTAAATGTGTGAAATGCTAAAGGTAACAGTGTCCAACAATAGAAAATGAAGCAAAAGGAATTTAGACCAACCTCAGGAACCAGTTTGCCAAAATTATGGGTGAATGCTAGGGAAAAAGGACAATTAATACAGGGACAGATGGCTAAGCAAAAACAAAAGCCATTATCTAAAACCTGGCTAAGAAAAGCTTAGCAACTGATTGTTCAACAGAAGGAATTAAAGAACTCTATTAAATATAGTAGTTTCAAATCAATAATTTGAATCATAAGGAATAAGAAAATAGAGGACTTGCTGTCATTTGTGGCATTATTAAATTCTTTCTGTGCTTAGATTAAATATCAGGTGTGAAAGTTTTATATGGAAACTGACATTTCTCATCCTTGTGAGAAGGTGGATTATAGAATGCAAGCATATCCTAGGCCAATAATAAAAGCTTTAGTGACTTGACAAGTCTTAGAAAACCATAGCAGTGTTCTGCAAATGGTCTGCAGCTCAGGAGATCCTGCTTATATATGACAGTCTTTCCTTCCCCTCTTGATTCTCCCCCGAAACACGCACAGACATAATCCTGGAAAACCATTCTCAGATGAGACAGGCAGTCTTTGACTGTGTCCCCAAGGGGGTGAAGGGTTACTCCAGAACAGCAGCATCATTGTTTGAAGGTGCCCCACCTGAAACACATCAGCTGACAGGCACCACTGAGCAAGAGTTGGGAGAAAAGCATGGGAAGTGGTAAAAGGAAGATATGTCTCACGTGCTTAGAGTCATGCCAGATAGAGATCTGAGACCTCTGGCAACTCTTAGCAGAGGGAGGGTGTAGCACAGGCTCTGACAATCCACTGGCATCGCAACCTGAAGTGCTCTCTGCCAAGCAGCCCATGTAAAACTGCATCTGTGGGAGTGACAGCCACTCTCCATGCTAAGAGCAGGCACAGACATTGCAGTCAAACCACTTGGTCCCATACAAAAAGAATTAACTCCAAATAAATCTTTGAATCTCTGCCTGCAGCCTCAGTAGAAACTCTCTCAGGGGAGCACTCAATGAAAAGTTGCACAAGTTATGAAGATGAAGCCTTCTAACAGCTTTACACAGCACAAAACGGTGGCTAAACCTGTCTGCCATCACTGTCTCGTACGAACAGTTTGAACTGATAGGCCTCATTCATACGTGCAAGTGATGTTTGGTTCTTTTCGATACTTTCGCAGTACTTTAATTATTTTAGTAATTAGTTGACATGCATTGTTTCAACACATCACATTTCCATGGTGGGATCGTCAGTTTGTAATAGAGGCTTCTTTAAGAAAAGAAACAGCTTCTTAATTTTTTTATTAAAAAAAGTTAATAATTACAGGAACACTGACAGTGTTGCTATAGTTACGACTATATCAGCCTTTCACATACAACTCCCCGTTTTCAAGGGTCAATAACTCAGTTGTCAAAAATCCCACTGGGCAGTAGCCTGACACATCTTAGACATACATGCAACAACTGCATAAATAAAAATCAGCTGTTACACACTTGTGAACATTTTTAATCAAATCCGCCTTTCCATATAATATTTTGTGCATCCGACAGTAGTTTTGTGGCTTTTTTGTATACATTTTTTGGCAGGCTGTTAGTCGTTTAGGTGCCCCAGCGTTTTTGGCAACTGCCAGAGGGAAAGGAAGAAGAGCCATCACTTTTTCCTCCAGCCATTTCATCCCATCCCATCCCACCAGAAAGGAAGCAATTCTGGACGTGCCCGCTACGCTCCCAACAAAACTTCCCCAGGATTTTCAGGCACAAAAGCTTCACACGCATGTGCAGCAGCTGGATTACCACAAAAGACCATAACGGCCCTAAGAGCCGTTACGGTATATCAAGTGAGTAAACCGAAAACTAAGAAGGATTTACACAATGACCATAGTGGCTCCCTGGGAGCCGTTACGGTCTATCAGGTCAAAAATCCACTTTTCAAAGAGTGCCTAAATATGTGTATACCCAACAGGGCCTTGAATCTCCGGAGCAACTATCACACTCATTTTCAAAATCAGCCAGGGAAGAGAAGGGAGATTACACCAAACAACATAAAGAGAGAATATTTTTACGATGAATAAAAGACATACCATGCAAATTCTAAAGACCTATATTTAAATGGAAAAAAGTGGATATTAAGTTGAGAAATAGGACGTAACATGATTTCTTCATTGTCAAAACAGGTCCTTTGAGGTTTTTTCTTTTTTTTTTTTTTTTTTTTTAAGGTGAATTAAATGAAAAGGAAATTTCCCACCAAAGCAAATCACTTTAAATAATAAAAAGTTAGGTTTCAAGATGTGTAGATATAATGCAATCACAGCTGGGTTCTGAGTTGCAGTTCTGCTGCATTTCAAGTCTCTAGTCACGGCACAAGTTGGTAACAAGGCTCAGCTTTGCCTTCCTTTAATTCTCTCCCATTGTGTCACAAAACGAACAAGTTATTCAAGACAGTAATTTTCTCCGTAAAAGTCATGTCTATTTTTTCTAAAAAAGAAATGTGTAATAAATCATCAGCCTACTTACTTTTTCTTCTTCCCCTTCCTTTACATGACATATTTGTTCCTGCAGCAAACCTGTAAGAGAACACTTTCTCTCTATGACCTGAGATAACGGTAATGTTGAAAGAATGGCCTCACTTGTCAAAGATTAGAGGGCTGTCTGCAGCCTACACTCGTCTTTACTTCAGCCAAATAGGCCCAATAAATGCTAATACTCAGCATGACGCATTGAGAACGCTAAGCCTCAACACCGACTAAGAAGAAAGTATCACAAATTTACTGAAATTATCTATAGCACAATAGTGAAGAGAAGGAATTAATCAAAGTCTCTCTCTTAATGCAATGCTTGATTGAACTATCCCAATCCCTTTTTAAATAGGATAACCTAGTGGCAAGTGACCCCGATGACACATCCTAGAGAGGTACACAAGTACCACTTGTTCGATTTTTTTTCTTTTATGACCTCATTAAGAAGGATTTTGAAGATTGTTCCTGAGTATGAGAACAAAGTGTCTGAAGATATCTCTAGCTTTTTTTGTCTTTAGCCTTTTGCTGTTGAAATGGATTTGAACAAGTGTTTAGAAACTAAGTACATGCACAAGCAAAAAATAAGGAAGTCCTTAAAAATGCTATCTACTAAAGCTACTTTTTCTTAAATGCAAAGACTATCTAAGTCTCCAAGAAATAAGAAAGTTTTGCCAAGATGAACTCATGATTGCATCTACCCCCCACCCTGTACTCCCTCTCTCTCCTTTCCTGTTATAGACCCCATTAATTAGATTTGGCGGCAATTTTCCCTTCCTTATCAGGGAAGAGAGAGTCTGCCAAATCTGCTAGTGTGAAAATACTCCATCGCCAGTAACATTTTTTCCTAAGTGTTTGTTGATTCCACGCTTGGATTTAATATCAAGGATTATATTTTATAACCAGAAACAAACAAACAGATTTATAACTGAAGACCGAAAGGCAAACAGCAGAAAAAAAGCAAGCCAAGTACTGAACCTAAATGTAGCATTTTTATTGACTTCTTAGAAACCAAATAACCTGGCATATTAGTGTGTGCATTCTGCAACAGACATTCAGCCCCATTGTACTACTTAGAAGAGAATAAAAAGAAACCCTACTGTTTGAAATCCAGCGGAACATCCCCACAGCAGAGCACAACTGTTCCCTCATGCATGAATGGGAAGGAGATGAAAGAAAAGATGGACTTCTGAGGTACAGCAAAAAACAAAGACAACAAAAGTGCTGATCATGAGGGAATGACACAACTCATTGCTGCAAAAAGGATGAGAGAAAGGAGCTCAAACAATGGTGCAGACAGCTAAGTGACATGTAGAAGAATTGAAAAATCTACAGAAGTGTCTTTTCTTTCCACACTTGACGAGAAACAATTAAATGTTGGTACATCTGTCATAAAAAAGATAATTGAAACCTGTTACCATCATTATAGACGGCAACTTAACTACCAAAACTGTAACTGTCCAATTAAGTGTTGCCCCCTCTGTTATCTATACCACTTGCTAAAATGAAAAACCCCTTTAATGTTGGTGATGATTTACCACCAGTATAGTTGTTACAAACCATGGAGCTGAACTGGCACATTTTCTAAGGTGGATATTTAGGCTACAGGGTACCTACATCTATTTGTACACACACAGATGGGGGAAGGCAGGCACACAGGGGTGCATGCAGGCTCACATGCGTGAGCGCACGCATTCATGCACTTGCTCTTGCACACCCACCAGCAAGGACAAATTTTGCAAACAGATGAGTTTTTTGACAAGGAATACAAAAAACCCAGATAATTGCCAGAAGCCTCACTAGGTGTTTACTCCCCTGAAAGTCTACCAGCCTGTGAAAACAACACCGTGCTAAACTAATCCACTGACTGTTGCTACTTGCTTGATAATGCACAACACTCCACAAAACTGCAAAGCAGTTATTGACCCTGTCAGAACACCTGATTAATGGATAAATGCTGTAATTGATTAGCAGAGCAGTGTGAATTAAAACAGAATACAGCATCAATAATGAGCCACTGACAAAAGGTAGCTGACATAAAACGTAAAATGGTAGCCTGCAGCCATAAAATGTAAAATGGTAGCCTGCAGCCATATCTCATCAAAGATATGCATTTCTTAAAAACAGAAGAAAACACTACCCCTGAAAAAACCCACAAGTGCAGTGTCCTGTTCTCTGCATTCTTTAGGCTTTTCTCTTGGTAATGATTAAACCACCAGCAAAATGTTATGGGAACTACTCGAGAATCCACTTCATACATCAAGCCAGGCAAGGCAGTTAAATGACTGCATTATCCCCTGAGCCTCTCTACCCTTAAAGAAATTCACTGCTCTCCATTTTATCCCGGTGAGCTGTGATTTTGGAGTGGCGCCGGGCGCATCCAAAGCTGCCGTCGGTGGGGTGCACAGGCAAATCCCACAATTCGTAAGTACACAAGGGAGCCCCACAACGGTGTCACACCAAGGAGACAACTTGGAGCTACAATCATCACATTGTTACACTTGTTTTCCATTCCCTTAAGGGCCTTAGGAGGCCAAATGATCCCACTTTTGTTCCTTTTTCGTTCTGATTTAATCCTCCTCTAAGGCCTTACATTATGCCTGACATTATATGAAATAGATTATATAGATTTCATACAGCACCCGCAAACACACACGTGATGTTTCCCTGCTGTAGGAAAGCGAGTTTGTAACACAGTGTCAGAAGCACTAAGTTGCTTCCTTTCGTGGCACCTATCTTGGTCTTCCAGCTCTTTAGGCACTATGCATTACTCTGTGCATTAGGCAAGTTGACACACCTAATGTAATGCCATCAGACATATCAAAGCTGTCCTGGTACAAGCAGAAAATAACATTAGCTTGAGTAGAGCACTTAATGCAATTACGTTGCTCTGACTTCCTGAGCTAGCTCACTCAGAAGTAATTTAAGCATTTCTACATGACACTGCATTGTACCCAGCAAACACAGCCTCTGCTCAAAATGGTTGTTGCCACTGGGTAAGTCTCTTGGAAGTCTCTATATGTCCTTTTCCCCCTTAAAATAAAACCCAGAAGCTGTTAAACTGAAGATTCATGCTTTTGACATGAAAAATACGAATAATGAATAAAGTGGCACTATTCCCTTGCAATAATTCTCTCAAAATCTGTCAATCTGATGCCCATTTTACATTTCTCTGCAAAGCAGTATTTTTCTAGCAGTTCTACAAATTTACAGATATATATTCAGAGATATAGTCCTTTGGAAATCCACATCTTTTAGGATGATATTTTCTTTTTTTCATCAGCTAACCATGAGACTTGTTTTGGGTGCAGAAAGATTTTTCTGCTTCCCCAGCTGCTTCAGGACTGCTACCTTTTCAGTGGCATCACAACTTTTGCAATTTAAATACTTTACCAACTCAGGAGCAGATTTCATTACATCGCATATTAGTAATCTAAAGCATTACCTGTGTAGGTGATCCCTATTTACCAACCAAGAAAATCAGGTATTTCCAAAGAAAAAGCCTGGTGTCTTTGTGCTGGAAGATCTGCCCTCCCAATGTACCTCTCTCCCTTTACTGACTGTAGAAGTTACCCTAGCAACTTGCACTTTGAAAGCTACAGCTACATCACAAGGCATCTCAGCAATTTAAGATAATTGCAATTAAGGAGGCTTTTAACCCTTTCTATTGTATTTTGCTGTCCTCCATCCTCTGCAGCGCCTTGTGAGGACCAAGGGATGGAGAAGCAAAATGTGCTCTGATAGGTCCCTTCCCTACTGCAGAACATCTCCAGTCCAGCAGGAGCTCCCTCATAGGCACCTTTTTGTCCTAAAACATGGCTGGACAAGTGGAGGGGCAGGTCACTGTCTATGTGAGTTTGTGCCAGGGAAGGGGATCCTGGCACATCCCTACTGTCCATGTTCTCCAAGAAGTCCTGTGTACCAGGATACCAGCTGTTTTGGGGAGTACTGAGGCATAGGTCCACTTCCGCCATATAGAAACTATTGGCATGTCTGTCTTGCTGAGCTTCAACAGGAAGAATAAGGGATCTTTGATCAAAACAGCTGAACAATGGCTGAACAACTTGGGCATTTTTGGAATTCGAATCTGGTCAGAGTGATGGTGAGACAGCCCAGCTCTCACTGCTAGGGCAGGTGGGGTAGCACTGGAATACCAGAAATACAGGCACCAAGGCACTCCTTTAAAAAAAAAAAAAAATAAGCAAGACCTGCTGACAGCTCAGCTGCTTCTTGGAATAACTGCTTTACTTACCTGACTCCAGAGAGCCTGCTGGTGCTGGATCCCCAGTGCGGGGGGACAACTGCCCATAGCCCTGATACAGCAGCTTGCAGCTGATAATGGGAGAGCTTACACTGTCTTCAACCATGTAGAAAACACCAGCTTTCTATCACTTACTACCAAACCCAAAGAGTTTTTACAGAAATGAAGTCTTGTCTTCTTTCCTTAGCTATTTTTATATTGTATTGTTAAATATGAAACCTGGTTTCAGCCTAGAAGTATACTAAAAAGTAACCTAAAAAATACTTCTAGCAGCCCAAAAGAGGAGCCTACTTTAAAAAAATACTGACAGGAGATAAAGTTACATCAGTTTCAATGGAAGCAGGATTAGGCCCTT
>VYXD01004334.1:544024-577429 GCA_013397195.1 Hylia prasina | reverse complement strand
GATGGGGTGTGCAGGGAAGGGGAGAGATGAAACCCTGGCAGCTGAAGGTTCAGCTTGATCCTCAGAAATTTTAAAGAAGACATTCTTCTCTACAGCTATTGTCAGAGCTGGAGACAAAAGTAGAGGCCCTTTCAGCTGCTGAACTTAGCCAAAAAGCCATTTGTAACTCCTGCAGAGCGGTGCTTTTATAGGTCAGGGCATACTCCAAAAAGATTTTCTCTCTTTTTCATTCTCTTTTTGGAAGATTTGGTTAGGACCCAGAAACTTATCTCAGAAATAAGCAAAAAAAACCATTTCAGCACGTTACAAAATAGTGGTAGAAAGACCTCCAAGTGCATTGTTTTAACACAAACACAGTTTTCTGATTTGGAATTATCTTTTACCAGTTGGTGTACACACCTGCAGTGGTTATGGCTTCTCAGACATAGTTGGCCATGAATTTTTGTTTGCCTTTGGATCTTGAGATATATTAATGCATAGGGCAAAGAGGAATTTTGGAATTTAATTTTTCTTCTAGTCCCTTAACACCAAGAATCTGGAAAACAGTTTTAGTAAGAACATTTTACCAATTAGAAGGTGCTAAATTTTTTTTTGCCTAATAAAGCTCAATCAGATTGGCCAGATGAGAGAGGTGCAAGGATCTACAAAGGAAATGCCAAGGTAACAGCCTTGCTCTGTTTTTGCACCCAGCTAGTGGGACAAAGTTTCCTGGAATGTATGTCTGACTGCACTCCAAGGGCTGCTTGAGAATTCAGGCTTTAACTGAAATGGTGATCTCAGCTCCTGGGGGATCAGATCCTCACCTAAAAATCCTTCCCATCCCCCAAGAAACGCAACTGGAACTATTTGCTACAAACAAGCAAACAAGAAAGGAGTAAATCCTACAGAATTAAACAGTACAAAAGAAAATGTAGTCAAATAGAGAGAAAAGAAGGAGATTTGAGAAGATTGATAGAAGGACACCAGAGCCATACAGTTAATGTAAGAGCAGGAAACAAACCTGAACATTTCATCAAAAGAGAATATTTTAGAAATCCACATGCCCAACACTGTTGATAAAACACTGCTCTGGTAAAATTCCCATTGATTTCCATGACTGAATAGGAAAAGGAGAAATGTCGTTCACTAACTCCTGGTATACACTTAAAAAGTCTAAATATATTTTCTTCCAATGAGTCTGCATGGCTAAATCAATGATCATCAGAGGCTTTCAGACAATGGTATACCCAAGGCCTGCCAAACCCAAACAAAATCTTTGATGTGTGCAGGTGTTGAACATTACACTGGTAATCAGAGTGATTGCCTGGCCCAGATTCATATTTACTGTGGTGGTGAATGAGCAACATTTGAGTGGGTTAGAAGGTCTTCTTGATACTTCTGCAAAATGAAAATATGGGCTTTGTTTCACCCTAAGTAACATTCCAGCTTTTTGGTGTGCTATGTTTAGTGCAAACCATAACTAGGTGCCCTCCTTTTGATATATGCCCTAATTTCTTTAAAACATTTTGAATACCACCTTAAGACATTATCTAACAGTAATTTGCACTTACAACTGAGCACATGCAAGAATAGCTCCAGAGATAATGACAAGTCACAGCATGCACAGCAGAAGTAGGTTTCAAAAACAATTTTGGGGTTTTGTTGTTTTTGTGATTTTTACATGGGTAAATTAGGGTAGATAAATGCTGCAAAATGAGGTCTGCTTCTTCCAAAATACCCAAACCTCCCAATTCATCAACTGAAGTCACACAGAAGTGAAGACAACAAGTGAAAGAGGATTTTCCGTTTCTAGAAGGTTACTGTGGATGACAACTTGTGCCAGTTGTGGATGAAAACTGCACCAAGGCAACCATCAACCACTTTGAGAAGCTGATGGTGTGTTTGCAGGAGTTATTTAAAAGTCACACAAAGTATTCTACGTAATGCTACTGAAATATATTCCAAAGTTAAAGATATATAACATGAGTACTTTCCAAAGTTAGACATAACACTTTCCAAAGTTAGATATCTAAGATGAATTTACAAGACTTAGTGTAAATTGATTTGTATGGTTACCTATAGTGTTTAGCCCTTAAATTTTAAATGTTTCATGTAGTATAGTCCTTCTTAGCTTGCCACAGCAGTTCTGTTTTACCAATCTACACAGTTTTTCAAAGTAAATTGGCACTGCTTACACTGAACTCAGCCAATCACACAAAGATGAACAGAATGTGCAATTTATTAAAGATCTCAGTTAATACCAAATTGATACCATTCAATCTTAGTAACATCACAGACCTTAGCAAACATTGCTCTGAAATCCTCATGCAAAGTGATCATCTGAAGCACACACCTAGCTAATGGGGCAATACTAGCCAGTAAAATGTATTTCTTCTTTACATTCAGCTCTCCCTCCAACTTAAGAGCAAGTAAGTTGGTTCAAGAAAACACTTTTCTCCATTATTCTCCACACATTCAACAAAGAACTAACACTCCTGTTTCCAAAAAGACTAAAGTTTGGGCAGAATTCAGAATAATGATCAGTATTTTTACAGATTTTGTATTATACAAAGGAGATGAAATTCTGCACAGTGGATTTTATAGCAAACTCCTGTGTGTAATTCCACCCTGGAAAATCTCTGTAGCATGTAGTTAGTAGTGGCATGAGACACTAAGAGTTTGTTTTTGTTTGTTTGAGACTGTGGAACTTTGTATAAAATGTACTCACAAATTAAGTAGGAATCTCAGTGATTTTGTTCTAACACTTTCCCCCCTCCCCAAACCCCTCAGAAAGGGCTTCTGGATGAAGAGTCTTTCTCACTGGGTTCACTGATGTCAAACTCAGTTCACTTTTAGGTACTTGCCTCCAAAGCAATGCCAAAGTAGGAAGTTCAAGAAGTCTTTATGATAAATTCCCAGTTATTCAGTTCTGCATTAGTGGGGTTTAATTGACTTTAATTGACTGAGACTTCTAATGTGAATGGCAGCTGTTCAGTCCTCACACAAACTTATCTGTAGCCACAGAGCTCAGACTGGACAGATACTCTCAGTGGGTGCAAATAGTCTTTAATTTTTTTACCCAATGATATTGGCTTTGTGGCATAATAAAGTGGGTTGCTCTTAGTTGATGAGAGGGTTTTTTATCTCCCACCTTCAGGTCAGTGTGCTCACATTTCTTGATGACTTGCCTATCTATCTACCTCTCATGTTTAGTGTGGAAGAACTGACTCCCACATGAGCAACATAAACTTCTTAGAGAAAATGAATCACATGGGACTCCAAACAAAGTTTCGCTTTTTAAAGTCTTCTGCTTTTAAGGATAAGACATTAAAATATCAAATCAAAAGTACAAAGATCTTAGCAAAAAACACAGGGACTCTCCTGAAATAATGTTAAATCAGGGTTCCTTCACTCCTCTAAAAATGTCACACAGTAACTCGTGGTGCAGCATTTTTTCTAATGTTCCTACCCTGCTTCTACCCTGCGCGTGCCAGGTTACTATCATATACCATGCTATTCTGATTTGTACCAGACAACTCTTAATTACTTCCACATAATTTTAGGCACACGTGCTCTGAATCCCGCTGCTTGCTTCTGATACTCCCACGGCACCTGCACACGCTCCCCAGCCCCAGAGCCGTGGTGGTGGGGAGCAGACACGACCTGCCATCTCAAGGGGCACCTTTCCTCCCCCTTCACCTCCCCGGGTGACAGCCCGAGGCCCAGAACCGTGGCTGGCATCTTCCCCAGCCGGCTCTGCGGAGGGGAGCCGAGGGCAGGCAGGCCCGGCGCCCCGGCACGCTTATTTTCTTCCGCCCGCGTGTGCGGATGCCAACTCCGGCGTCCATAAAACTGGGTTACATCAAACAGACCAACCGCCGTCATCTCCCCATCATTACCCCCGACACAAGTCCTGACAAAGGGCCGCTGCCAAGGCCTCCGCTGACAGCCCGAACAATAGCGGCCACAAAGGCCTTTTCTGCCTGCGCAGATGACATAAATCTGATGCTATAACGCCGGCGCGACTTCAGCTTGCTCCTTATTTATTTATTTAATAAGCCACTGTCATCCATCTCGGGAAGGTGGCTTCCAAACTCCAAATTAATCAAGCCACTGAATGCGAATTTCCATATTGCTCTGCCAAAGGTCTTCTCCACATCAATTGCCGGGAGAAGGCCCCCGTTGTGCTTTGGTGTATTGTGTGCGGAGCTACTGCTGCTGCTAAAAGCCACTCTGTTTTTAATAAACATGCATTGTTCTTTTTGTAGTAAATCCAGGAAATAATACCCAACTGGGAGTTGGGGTGCAGGCTTTTTTGTAGCGTGAGCAGAGCGATGGATGCATTTTCATGTCTGTTAGTGCTGTGATGGCTCCATTTGTTATTGCTCACAAGGTATTTAATTTTTCAAAAATATAAATTAAGCCAATATTGAAGCAGTGCTTTCTTGTTTATCTTGAGAAACCCCAAGCTGAGCCCACTGATCCTGCATTTCTGTGTCAGTCATGTCACTTCACCAAACAAGAGGTTTGCTTCAGGTGCCCTGTGCCCAGCCATTTACCCGACTGCCAGAGCGGGATTTTCCAGAGCACTACAGAAGAATTGCACTGAAACTTCTGAATTCAACAAAATCAAATCCTCACTGGTTTAACGGAGCCAGGATTTTGTTAGCTTGCCTTTTAACATTCTTTAGTCAACTAAGTATCAGGTATTGAGCCTACACAAGTTACGTCTCCTTTAGGCAGTCTGTTGATAAAGAGGCAGCTCACATGGAATGGTTTATCCCTGCTGTCTCAGGGATGGGCTGAACTGCCTTCCTGAGGAAATTCACAATTTCTCTCTCTTTAATACACACCTACCACCCTGTGTCGTACAAGCTCGACCAAGTTTCCTGCTGGCAGAGAGGACAAGCAGAAGGATGGCAGCCCCAAGATGGCAGGAGCAAAACAAGAAGGATGGCTCTCACATGGAGTGGTGACCAGAGGGACTTGCACATGTGTCTGCACAATGGCCCCAAGGACAGGTGTGTATCACAGTCAAGACACTTGAGAAATTCTCCTGAGTGTCATAACAGGAAAGGAAAGCAAGAGTCAGGTCAACATCAAGAGCAGAAGGGAGATTGATAGGCCTCTTTCATCTGCTCTATTTGAGCACATATATGATGCTTTCCAGGGCTTACAGACGTAGAAACAGAACTTATCTGCCCCATAACAGGTTACTTCTATTCATAAACATGAGAGAAAGTCTTCTTTCAGATTTTTTTTAATTAAAAATATTTACAGGGAGTTTTCACTAGAAATTGAAGTTGAAGCCTCACCTTTTTTTTTTTTTTCATGAGGGATGATATTTTGGAAACGAAACATGCAAAAGGCTATAAATATTGCAATTAAAAATTCCTTCTTCACTCAGCTAGCCAGCCTTGGAATTTGCACAAAATTTTAGTAGTGTTTTTGAAAATAAAAAATATCACTGAATAGTTGCATTGCAAGACAACAAAACAGAATACAGATGGCACCCATAATATGAATAGAGTTTGATGGACAATATTAGGCACAATGAAATCTACCAGTGAACCAAGAGTTGAGAAAATTATAGATATGTTCATAGTAATTTAAATATTCCTTTTCCATGAAATAGCAAGAGTAATTTGTCAACTGGATATTCTTCTTTGACTTTTCAGTCCAGAAATAGTAGTCACAAACATTGAGAAAGGAAATAGTAGTCACAAACACTGACAGTCAGCATGTTTCATACTTCCACAGCCTTAGAAAAACCCAGCAGAAATTATCAGGTTAAGTTTCACAGCCTATCTCAAATGAAAAGTAATGCTCTTCTAATGATGGTTAATTATTTTCTTTTGAAGGACAGACAGTGAAGAAGCTACCCAGAAGCTGCTGCCCAGAGCAAGAGCTGGGATTCCCATGCTGGGCTTAGGCTGCAGAAACTCAAACACATGACAATCCACAGGAGGGACTTTTTAAAATCAAGTAACAACACACCTTTGTTACCCCTGCAAACAGGCTGCTTGATTTCCAAGAACAGAAAATGGATGGGGACAGAAACTACAAAGAAGCCTGAATTTGCAAAACAGAGCAGGACTGGGGAGGAACCACCTATATCCCAAACTGTGCTTTCAGACTAGCTTTGCTTTTTATTCTATGAGTCTTCTGTGGGAAGAAGTAGCCCTTGCGTGAAAGCAGTGGGAATGGGAACTGCTCAGCAACCTGTGAGACCATACAATAAAAAGTCTGGGAGCAAACCTGAATGGTGGGTCTGGAGGAAGCTTAATCGTCTGCAGGCAACTCCATGCAGAACAAAACATCTGAGGTGGCAAATCAGACTTGGAACATGTCATAGGTGAAACCTTCAAAATAAGGAGAGTATCTCCAGCTTGAAATTACAACACACTGAGTTGTACTTTTTAATATTGTCCAATGGTCTCAAGACAAACCAAAGTGTTAGCAATAAGCAAAGGCAAAAAAACCTCCAAACCAAAAAACATCTTCATATACTCATACATAAGAAAGATTATTTTTCCCCCTTTTCAGTGTCTAAGTATCTTTCTGAGTAGCTATTTAACATACAATTTTGACACCATATTAAAGACAACCATAAAAATATGTGCCTAAAAATATAACTTACTCTGTTCCTAAGTAATGTACTACAATGTAAGAAAAAAAAAAAAAAAGAATTGTTAATTAATACTGCTCACTGTGTTACAGCCTAACTGATGAAGGGAAATGAATTCAGACTCCTAAAATGCCGGTCTCCAAGACCATCAGGGTTAGTTTCTGAGTGGCACGTTTTTAAAACATTTAATCAGTGATCTGAATATGTGTCAACACTTTCTGGTAGTGTGCTATAAAATGTGAACCTTGTCAACAGAAACATAAAAAGGCGACACACTTGGGACACAGAGCTTTTATGCTGACACACTGTAATAATATAATTTTTAAATTTATCATCTGTTTAGCCACAAGCAACAATTAATCTTTTAACTAATCACACGATGTTTTAAATAACACCTCAAACAAAAAAAAGCCACCAAAAAACAAACCCCAAACCCCAAACATGTTTCATTTTTACTTTCCTTGCCTTCACAATTGTGTTGCTTTCAAAACCTTATGAAGCAACACGCAATAAATTTTGCAACAAGGATAAAAATGTTAGCGAATAATATGTTTCCCCCTCCTCAGTTAATAAAATTACTTAACACTGAGCCTGCAAGCAAAAAGAAAACCCCAGGAGTAACACAACCCTCAGCAGGTTCAGTTCTGTCGTGTTTCTGTCGCATTAAGTGACATTTTATTCCCAAATCACTTAACCTTTGACTTTTATAACTAAACATACAGACCCTGAATTGTTACTGTGGAGGGGACCAGCGAGCGACACTGCTGCCAGGCACTGAAACCAAGTGCCCCACCATACTGGGCCACTACAGGATGGAAGTAATTTGGCTCACAAAACCCGAGTTTCACTCCTTGTCACCTGGAAAAGGAGGCAGAAAGAGAAATGGGAGAAGGGGAGATGTTTCTGCTAGTGACCTCTATGTAGCACCAGATGCATTTCCCCAGGGACGTCAGGTACTGGCTCTCAGGAACACTGTTTTAAGTGTTCCCAGCATGTGCATGTGCCAGGCAAAGAAGGGTTAATAATCAGGCAGAAGTAGGAAAAAGCACTTTATAATTAAAATGTAAATCTTGAACCCAGCTGGAGCTGCATGAGGAATAATGTCAAACTATACAGATGACTTTGGGGGGAGCTCTGCAATAAAAGCATAGATCATCATATATGTATGTTCATGTAAGCACGTTCACGTTAATAACCAGCAAAGTGAAGGCATCTCTTGCTTCATCTCCAAGACTCTGACTGCCTCCTTCTGGGTGCAGAGGAGCAGGGAGACGCCAACCCTGTCACTGAACATGACTCCATGGCTAGACAAATACAGTCGCATATGAGAGGCTAATTTTTCTTAGAAAATTATCATGATTGCAGAGTCTATTCAATTGTATTTCTAGCACCTAAGAAAGCTTCTGATTAAATATGCAATCACATTAATAACTTACTTCTTCCTTCCCTACTGGCCTCTTGCTTTGTCCTCTGCTCTTGTCCATGTGAGAGACTTTGCTGGTGTGACATGTGTGATCATGAGAAGGCAAGGGGAGGAACCTGACTGCCAAATTCAGTAAGGTACTGAGTGAGTCATGTGAGAATTTAGTTTCCAGTCACAGTCCTTGTAAACTTACTGTTTTTATCAACAGGGTGGAACAAATAACTTAAAATCTTCTGGGCTAAATATGGATCAGTTCCCACCATAATCCTTTAATTCTAAAGGACAGGGCTATTTGCTCCTCCTGAGAGTGTAATTGCAGGAATCCACCAGTTGTAGAATAGTGGACTCCAGACTCTTAGAAGTATCCCAAACACAAGTTAAAAAAATTACATATTAATTACTTATGGCTGATGTCTCTTTAGAGAATGGATCCTCTTCCCAAATAATAATTATTTGGTCTAATACAAGGGGGCTTGCTCCATGATTACAGATCCTTTACACTCCAGGAAAAAGCATGTTTAAGTTGTATCTTGAATTAATGCCTAGTTTGTAAGTTGAAGAACCAGCAAAGCAATCCTCAGCTGTACCCATTCTTAGAAAAGATAATTATGGTCATCCAAAGAAACTAACTGTAAAAATCTGTTCTATGAGGGGAAATTTTTCATGGCATGGAATAGGGACACATGCTTCTTGAAATGCACTCTTCAGTGTACAGTGCTCTTAATTAACTGCAACATCAGCCACAAGAGCTACATTTCAAAAGGCGAATGTACAGGTAAGGGTATCAAAAAATGGAAATGGAACAGACAACATAGCAAATATAAATGTGATGAATGACATGTTAGTAGAATTGTTGTGAGATGGATGGATGAGTACTGACTTTTTGCCCCCTCATCTTATGGCTGAAGCATCAAAATACTACTGCCATCTGTTGTGCTTGCAGATACCCTCAACTCTCACTGCCAGAAAAGATAGTGTTCAGCTGAAGCTGTGAAGACTGTGCAAGGGAAGTTGACCATTTGCAAAAAATAACTTCAAGAGAGTTGGCCCAGACCATAGGAAGTCATTTGTTCCTCATCCCAGATGACATTTTCCAGTTACTTTACAAATTGCAGAAGCACGATAAGACTTCTGCAGAGCAGTGACTAATGTAAAAACAAATATAATGCTACTATGACAAGGAAGGTGTTAACAAACTGCAGGAAGCAGTTTAAAATAAATTGATGTAGGTTTTGAATTGTCCACAAGTTGGGTTTAGCTTCCTTCCATTTACCTTTTACTGCATTAACATTTCTTTTGTGGTGGCTGCTGCTGGGAACCTATTGTAAGTTTGGGCAATTAGGATTTTTGTTCCATCTGTCCCTCCCCTCAGTCAATACTGTAGCATCAAAAGAGGCCAATTCAGTGTAGGCTGGCTCCGCTCTAAAGCCAGCTAAAAGAGATGTTAGAATTCACTCCTGCTCTGGGTGGAAAGGATGCGGGAGGAGGGGGGGGTGGAAAGCTATAATCATAAAAATGCTGTTTCAGGCTTGTTGAGTTCTTAAAATAATCTGACTTAAACCTCCTACACAATGCACACAAGTCAGAGCATGGTAATATACTTCAATGTAGGTTGCCTCTCTCTCCCTAAATCCAAACTAAAATAGATGTTAGAAATCATTACTGCACTATGTCAAATACAGACTAGGACTGTAATCAGAGGGCTGCGGCTTCAGGTTTCAACGGTTCTTAAAATAATCAGCCTTAAACCTTCTGCAGGAATCAAAGCCTGGTCATTTATATTTCTGTAAGGCTGAGGATTCCATCACCTCAGGCTTCTCCCTGATAAAAAAGCAGCTTGCCTTTTTTCCCCCCCCACTGAAATAACTTGTGCATGGCAGATATGGGCAGGTAGAAAGACAGTAGAAACTAGGTACTTCATTTTTTGTCAGAAGGTTAACTCCATGTGGAGTCAGGGTATGACCCCAGAACAAAACCCAAGTGCCTTGTCTTCACTGTGTTTTTACCTGAGCTCAGCAGATGCATATTAGCTACCTGAACTCAAACCCGCTTTTCCCAGTGAAGACCATCCTTATATCCCACTACGGAGCACTGTGTTAAAGCAGGCAGCTTTGCTGCTTACTCAAACCACAAATTCCTAGTCTCTGATTTTCATGTCTGCAATCCATGGGTTAGCTGCTCAAATACAAACCAAAGCAAAATAAGGTGAATGCATCTGATTGGGAGTTTGCTCTTCCTCCACTTGCCCAAGAGCTCCTTCTGTGTGACCAATTAGTTCTTCCTTTCTCTAATCCCACCCTGCTTCTTCCTCTTTATTTAATACGGGTTGTCTGTGGGTGCAGATTAACCACAGCTTTATTTTCAAGTATAAGTACTTTTAACAGGGCACAAGCTATCGGTGATTCAGGCTATAGACATGAAAATAAGGTAATCTTCCTATTCTTTTGCAAATGTCCAGGAAAGAATATGTTTAACATTGTGTAATAACATCCGGACCAGGAGAGGGGTAGGTGGGAAGTGTGGGAAGAAGCAGGGATGATCTTGCCACACTGATGCAGTCATTAAAACTGAATCCAGCCCATGAAGAGAAAATGGGCACAAATAACCACACTCATAGGAGTATTTGCCTGTTCTCAGTTTTGTCAACATATAGGATGCTTACTGTACCCTTGGGATTTATAGGCATTATAAAATATGGTATGCTGGTTTTTGCTCACCTCTCTTTTCTGAGAGTCTTAGACCTATATGATGATTTTTAAAAGAGGGTAAATCTCAGGACTGGCTGATTGCAGAGAAAAGTTTGGAAATGTGGGAACCCCACAGTTCAAAGCCAGAATACTCTCAGCATTATTATTACACATGCTAGAATCTTGGGAGTTTTAATGTTTCAGATGCAAATTCATTGAAACCTCTTTATGGAGGAAATCAGAGACTCAAGTGCTCCAGCAGACACAACACCAAAGCAAGGCAACTGAGCAGGGTTGCAGCATCAGGTAGGATGCCACACACAGCCAAAACATCTCCAAGCAAGCCTGCTTCTCAGACATGCTCAGTTTGTCATGGGGCCGGTCTGGCCCACCTGTTGCAATTTTTCCACAATTAAAAACCAATCCTCAAGGCAAGGCAATTTCCAAGAGGATATGAGCTGGGAAAAGAGCAGCCATCCAAGAGGTAGAAATCTCCAAGGCAGCCCCACTACCTACCGCAGTAAGAAGGGACTTGGAAAAATTTCACATTACACCTCCTTTGCCCTTAGCAAAGCCACTGACTTGGGATTAATATGCCTCCTCTCTTTTTATGGGACCAAAAGCAGTGGCTCCCAGGAAGCCATTGAAACTGGAGAAGTGACCACAGTAGTAGTGGGAGAGGTTAAAGAGGAAATATTTGCAACATTCAGGTTTGCCATCACCTAAAACACCTGCAGGTTTTTCCTCAGCTTCTTGTGCTTTTTCAACGAAAGGTCAATGCAGCTGGATGGAGGCGGTACAAAGCCTTGCAATGGCTACAGGCTCATGAGAAGAGCTTGTGGTTTACCCCAACCAGAGCAGGAAACCAGGAGCCCCAAACCCAGGGCTAGGTGTAAAACACATAAAATCAAAACTTCAGCTTTGGAGCAAGCATCAGAAGTGGCCTGTCTTATGACAAGTGTGGTCACTGGATAAAGGGAAAAGATAGTCCTGAGCCAGTTTGCACTGGTGTCATGTCCTGGATCAAACCATGGGCTTTCTGTTTCACAGGAAAAAGAAGCAAGCTTCTAAAGAGTTAATCTTAAACAAAAGGTTTCAAGTGCTAGGGAAAAGTGGACACTGGTTACCCAAGTGATTTAAAGTACTTCAGGGTATCTGCTCCACATTAATCTTGCATGTATACCTGTAATGTTTTATAGAAATAATTCCTTACAAAAAGATGTTAGGTTTGTCTCAGAAAGAGAAAATGTTTTAAGCTTTTCGAAAGCTGAAGTTTTTCTGTATGAGAGAAACATGAAAAAAGGATTGTGCAGAGTTAAGTAGAATCCACCCACATAAACCAAACAGGTCTGCACCAAACAAATCGTGCTATAAACCTTGGAATTTTACAAGCAAGTTTTATATTAATTCTTTAGAAACCCTTTGTGCTTATGGTTTCAGACAGAATATAAAAGTACCATATAAATATCAGCACAATATAGTGGGCAGCTGTTAGGTACTTTAACCATTCCCAATCAATTATAATAAACAGAGCAAGCACACTGAATCACATCAGAGCACCATGCAGTAACCCTCCACCTCTGACTTCTCCTTCCTGCCATGTAAAATTAACCTAGCAATAAATTACTTGTTAAATGACAGAACCTGGAATGTTCTGGAAGTTTTTTGGTAGGCTGGGATGGATAGAGAGATTAAAACCACTTTTGAATAACAAACAACATTAATGGCAGTAAGAGTCTCTCTTTTTTTTCTTTTCTTTTCTTTTTTTTTTTTTTTTAAACCAGCTGCAAAAGAGCAGCAGAATAACCCCAACTATTCCATTCAAAGCAAAAGGGAACCCAAAATGTTGGCCCTACAGAAACACTGGGAAGCAGTGCAAGCATGCCTAGCAGATGAGATTTACTTAGTTGGCTTAAAATAGACAGAACAAAAAGAAATGCAGCACTCAGAAGACTTGGGAGACACAATGGGGTGGCAACAAAGCCTTCCCTTATGGCAGGGAAGGAGGCACAGCCTCTTGGAGTAGGCAGCACATAAGGAAGGAAAAGTGGGAAGATAACTATATGACCTGTCAAAAGGAAAGTCACTTCTGGAACTGATGAACAGGCAAACAGCTTTGTAGGTCCAGATATCAACTGCCTCCTTTGCTTTCCATTTACACACCTTTAACCCCATCCACTTGGATGCGCCGCTTGCTTCGGATGGACATGAAGCTGAGTGTGTGGAAAACTCACACTCAAGAACAAGAACCTCTTCTGTGTGTTTGCTAAACTGCTTTTATCCAAATACGCAGTGCTGTTCCAACACCCACAAAGTCATCTAAATTATGCAAGGCCACAGGCAATTCTCACCACCACTGCTCTCACTTGCATTCTGGCTATAGATATGGATGCTGATTGGTGAGGTCTGTGTCTGGACCACTCCTGGGTCAGACACATTGTGAAGCCCACAGGCTTTGCTGAAATTATACTTTTATTTACATTATGCTGTGACACATAAGGTAGGGAGGACAAAATCTGCTGCGTTTATTTACTATTTCCACCCACACACACATTCACAGCTGGTACTTTTTTGGCACTTCAGTAGTCACATGTCTCCTAAAATTATATTCATTTGAATTTAAACACTGCCAGCCAAAGCTATTCTTAATAATTGACATTGTTTTCTATGTAATAGCTAATAGTTTTAAAAGTCTCCTAAAATGACAATTTTGCAAATTTTGCTTTCATGCTTCAAAACTCTTAATTAAAAAAAAAATCTTAAGAGCTCAAACAACTATCAGTCTGAGGAGCAACTTATGGATCTATTTCAACAATGTCAGATTAACCTATTGCAAACTGGCACCAAAGACTATGTTTTTGACTGCACTTCATATTAATACTGCCATTTAATATTATATGTATCATCAAACAATTGTATTCAAAGTCTTGGAAATAGTTTTACTTTCTGCAGTAAGACTTCCAGACATAGAAGTGATAACTGAATGTAGATATCATCCTATACACTAGACTACCTTAGACCTGGAAATAAGAAAATCAAAATAAATCATGGAGAAAACATTTACCTATAGCTTTCTTCTCAGGCTGGCTTTTCTTCAGCACTAGATTTTGGTTCCTAGCAAGAGGATGCTCCAGCAGAAGAGGAACCAGTAATGCACTGATATTTAAAGATCTAGAAACTTGATCTTTCAATGACCCAATTCAGGATTATTATTCAGGCTAGGAGAAGCCAAGGAAAATGCATTTAGAAACCAAGGACAATACATAACACAAGGGAGGGTAACAGAGGCAATGATGATAAGAGCATTTTTGGGCCCAGGCAATACAGTGACTGCTGAGCCCTGTATTTCCATTTCAGTGTGACAGGGTCAGAACATGGTACTGTTTCCTAAAACACAAAATATGAGACAGAATTAACAATTGTACAAGACAAAACAATCCTTCTGGAGCACCTTCCCTAGTTTGTCAGCATGTCTGTCCCCTCTCACAGCAATAAAACACAGTCTGCAAGGCTCCAAACCTTTGTAATGAAGAATTATTTCTGTCATGGTGAATCATGATGTGAGCTTGGGACAAGCAGGCCATTCCAACAAATTTTACTGTTCAACACTTGAATTCAAGTCAAGATGTATGTATGTTAAAGAAACCAGTATCTCTTTTACAGATACAGATCTGTATCCCTTTACATCTATTTACCTGTTCTCTAAAATTCTGATACGTGCTTGAGTCACATCACTCTCAGGGACAGGGATTACTGAATGTAGGAGATTGATGTAGTGGATTGATGGGGAACTTGACCTTTTCCCCCCCTGTAGCATCCTCCCAGAAGCTAGGAATATGGATGTCCCTTCCCCACAGGCATTTTTCTCACAGTACAGCAAATACAATCAACACAAAACCTCATTTCATAAGGTAGCTGTAAAGGGAGAGCTACAATGGAAAGCCTTAAACAACCTGTGGTACTATTTCATTAGCATCTGAGCCATAATATAAAACAACAATATATTTCCAAATGACAGTGTTTTAATAAAGTTATAAAGTTAAATAGAGAAATAAAAATCTGAGATTTTATGAAACCCCCAAAAGGCAATGAAACGCTCAAAACAGTGACAAATCATTCTAGAAGCAAGTAAATCCTCATCCAGCAGAGTTTACAGTTGAATTCTGGTAATGCATATATTTTACAACACACCAATAGTTATATCTCTGGTGCTTCCCATTTTTCTGCCATTTTGCTGCAGAGGAATACCTTCAACCCAAAATACTGCCACAACACACACAGCCAGCCTGTCACCTAAATTTTGAAGACAACGTGACACAGAAAGATTCCACAGAGAATTTAAAACAGGGAGAAGCAGAATCAGTGGTTTCTAGTTTCCAGATGCAAATAAAATTTTCTGGGAAAATTTACTTTAAAGCAGCTTTAAATGAAAATCTATATAATTAAGGGAATGACCATTGCTTCAAACAGATTGACTGTCTTCAACAAATTTCTCTCTTTCTAGCTACTCAGATATGCTATATTTCCTAATTATCACCTTTTAAAGGCCATCTGGGCCCCATTCCTCACCATCAGGGGGCAATTCCATTTGCATTGTTCATAGGCTTAGTCATGATCAAGTAGTCTGGTGGTAAAGTTCATTAGAAATTAGAAGAAAAGCATTAAACCTCACACAGTAAACTAAGTAGCTGATACCTACATACCCACAGGAGAGATAAGCATTTAATGCATATTCTCACACGACTTAACAAGTCTTCAATGAGTATTTTTTTTCCAAACTGCTTAAAGAATCATTTAGACTGATCCCTGACCAGGTATGTAATGAAAATTCAATTCAGCCTCTGCATACTTCAAAATATTTCTCAATTAAAGAGAAACAAATGATAAAATAATAGTCCATTAAATAAAATCATAAGCTATTTATGTCTGTAAGCCTGAAAAGTCTGCCAAGCTAATGCAATGATACTACTATTTCTTCTCTTTTTCAAATGCTTGCTATGTATTGCAAATCAAAGGCAAGATTTTTCTAGTAATTGAATTAAACATGAAAATACAGATGCACTCTCATACACTGTGTTGTTATAAAATTACAGAAACATCACTTTGTATTAACCATATAAAAAGACTTATTTTTTAACATTGTGTAGGAAGAAATATCAATATACATTTCCAAACAGGTCAGTATAAACACGCGTGGGGTAGCAGAGGAGGAAAACTGAGCAAGTCCTTGGCCCTGTGCCTGGTTCCTATACTGTAAGTCAGTATTTCATCATTAAGGACTCTTCAGAAGCTTTGAAAATTGTATTTAAAAAACCCTCAAGAAAGCTCAGGGAATCTATTTCACTAAATGATGGACCCATGGAAGTCAACACTCTGACTGTCAAATGCAGAGTCCTGTTTCAAAACAGAAGTGCTGCAAAGCCCCAATTTGACACAGATTTTTTGTCTCTGCAGTTTGCACTTTGGGTCATTTTGTATCCTGTAGCCTGTAGCTTCTGGGAGCTCTATGCCCATATTAGAAAGTAATTACCACCACTTCTCTAGGAAAAACCACTAGGAGAGATCCCAGTAAACTGTGCTGAGACCCACACAATAAAAATTTTTGAATTAAGGACATATGGACACTACCTGCTATCTTTCCATGTTATTTAATTCTAGAAAATTTTCAGTCAGCTTGAGAAAAGCTGAAATGGTGGTGTTAATGACAAAACACTCAATGCTATAAAATGTGATATGCTGTAACTTGAACACTATAAATACACTTTCCCAGCTGCATAAAAACTGCAGTATTACTGAGGTAATATGATGCATATGCACATTTTACATTTTTGGGGTGAAAATACAAATGTCAGCATATCATTGGCTATACCAAGAAGCTGTAGTCAGATATTAATGGCTAGATTTATCTTTTCAGTATTGTAGGCTGTTGTCATGTCAGTCAGAGATGAACTCAGGCCCCAAGATCCTGGAGTAATTGATTTTGATTTTTCAGTGCTTCCTATAAAACAGAGAAGCTAGCTATAAGTTTATTTCCTCAACAACCTTTTGTGACAATACACCTCATCAGGCGCTCCATTCATCTCCTGAAACTTGGAGGACTCCTTTCAGAAGCAACATGTGTGAGCTAATCCTGCACCAAGGAGCACGTCCCAGCCAGCAGCACTGGTAGACAGCTCTGCTCCTTGATCAGGAGGGCATGGCAGGCCCGGGTAAGGATGTCATTAGAAGGCTGTCCAGATGGATATTGGACATTGCTGTGAAATGCAAGATTTGGAAGCTTCAAATCCTTTCTGTTTTTAGGAAAGATGTATAGAACAACTGATTTCTTGCCTCACACTGGTGTAAATGAAACTTCATCAACACTTAACAACTTGACCGTGTTGTGACCTTTTAGAGGGTGTTTCAATTTTGGACGTTAGAAAGCTAAGGAGATGTGGTGGTTCCAGGTGCTTCAGACTGGACAAAGTTCAGCATGGACAAGCCCACGTTTGAGGAGATGAATAGAGCTCTGATTGCAAGCTCCTCTTGACAGTTTCTCTTTTTGTACAGTCATGGACAAAGAAAACCATGGCAGAAAACTTTGGAATTGTCTTTTGCTTATATATTGTGATACTATAATTCCTCAAGCATAGTTAATACTCTAGTGTATTATCAATTATTTCTAAATGGTCCTTGGTGTAGGACAACCCTATGGATTTCTGAATGTAGCTTCAGAGGAAAAAAAAACAACATTGCACGGAGCAATTGGATTTTATAATCTGGAATCAAGCTATGTACTTGCAAATCAAGAAGAGCTAAAAAAATTATTAATGAAAATAACCAATACCTCTGATTTCATGGGATGCCTTTCCTAGAAAAAACATAGGACAGAGTATCATGGTTAATGCAAAATAATACATACAGGTTTTATACAGGATGAAATTTAGCAGGGTTTGGAGTATAATCAGAAGCTCATATAAAATACAGCACATGGAGATCTTTGACAAACAAAACTAAAAATCTTAGTGCATGAACTGAAAGTAAAGCCACACTACTGGAAACTGGTGACCATGATTAAAATGTGGTGACAGACTTCCCTGACATCTGTCCAACACAAGTCGTCAGGACAATATGGAATGCTGGAATTTCCAGTTAAATACTGGAACTTCCAGTTGAAAGTCTGGAAAATGGCTGTAATTTCCATAGAAAGCCTTGTTTTTCTGGTCCATAGGTGAAATAACATGAAATAGAAAACAATTTGCCCTCTTGGAGGTTCCCACCACCCTGATAGTTTTGGGGAAGGAAAAGAAAAGGCACTAACCCCCACCCAGCTGCTCTGCCTTTGCTGAGGTTCAAAGACTGAATGAATGCTTATTCTATAGAAACATTCAACAAATGTAGAGATATTTTAGAAAGAAACTGCATTAATCGGATCAGGCTTCTCTTCTGGATGGTTGCTTTTCCTGTCAGTACCTCTGGGAAGCACTGGTTCATCTCTTTCCTTGGACTGGAGCATGGCTGACATGAGAAGTCCCCATCAGCTGCCAACATCATTGGTCACCAAGGGCTGATTTTGGCCCTGGGCTGAGAGTATGCAAAATATTTTCAGGCACCTCAAAAAAATGCTTACAGTAGGGCCAGTCTGCAGGTGACGAACTAGAGTTTGCAAAATAGATGTTGCCATTTCACATTAAAAATATAGGTAATTTGCCAGCTTTTCCCTACAGCTGTGCCTTTTACTAGAATAGCCTACACCTGCTTTTGAATATTCTTTTATTATTTTCACTGAACAGTAAAACTTCAGTAAAAATGCAAGCCTTAAGTGGACCTATAAAGCCAGCAAATGCAGTAAAATGTCACTGCCATGTTACAGAATTGCTTTACTACTTAACACTGCCCAAGGAGTGTGTTTTCATAGTTGTGTTGAGTTTTAGCTACCTGGCTCCTACTGACTTTAATGGGAATCACACTGCTAAAACTCCATGCACCACTTTGTTACTTCAAAGTAATTTTTTAGTCCCCTGGAGAAGGTCATAGAAATATTAAAAACTAAAGCATTCTCCAAGGATCTCAGATTAAAGACTTGCATCAGACTTTATAAAAGTGATTGGTCAAATATATAATATACTCTTAATGTTCTAGCTCCTGGTTTGTTTTCTTTAGAAAGAACCTTTGTGACGCTTTTCACAAAGGGTGATATAAAGCGTAAAGAACAGCTCAGCAAGGCATAACATGAAGACATACAGAAGAGTTACTTGATACATTTTTACAGGGGCAAGGAATTACTTATGTTTTTGAATATTATCAGCAAATTCAGGGCAATTCTTAATTAAGACATTTTTGCAACTCTATACCATTTGATTGCAAACAATGCTGTAACATAAATATTTCTCTTCCCTTTGATATGTTCCCTGCCCTTTTTTTGTCCCCACAACTTACAATGTGGCTATAAAATCCCCTTTCCATATGTCTCTCCGAAAGCAGGTTGACATAACTGCTCTTTCAGATTGCTGTCCTCTGTAGTTGGTTTCTGGGCATACACAACCTTCTTTCTGCTTAGAGCTTTGAGATTCTCACAACCCAATTAGGCTTGCCACATTGGAGGCAAACTGTATCTACACCATCAGCTGCACAAACAGACAGTGAGTACAAGCTTTAGGAAAGATAATAAAGTAAACATGAATTCATGAAACTTGTATTAAATTTATCTCCAGGTTACTGGTGGCATAAGCAGCAACCAAGGCCATAAACTAAATATGTGTCTGGTCCTGTTACCAAAAAGTGGAATATTTATATATTAAAAAAGTGATATCATAACCTCGATAAAAATAAAAGTAGTTAACAGAAAGTAAACAGCTTAGTCACAGAATCACATAATCACAGAATCATTTAGGTTGGAAAAGATCTCTGAGATTATCAAGTCCAGCCTTTGACTGATCATCACCTTGTCAACTAGACCATGGCACTAACTGCCATGTTCAGTCATTTCTTGAGTTAAACATTCCAATGTTTAACAATGCTTTCTGTGAAGGAATTCCTCCTGATATTCAACCTGAACCTCCCCTAGTGCAGCTTAAGGCCATTTTCTCTCATGGAGTCACTTGCTGCCTGGGAGAAGAGGCTGACCCCCACCTGGATACACCCTCCTTTCAGGCAGTTGTAGAGGCTCCCCTGAGCCTCCTTTTCTCCAGACTAAACAAGCCCAGCTCCCTCAGATGCTCCTCACAGGACTCTAGACCCTAGTCTTCTCTAGATCTTTTCTTCATACCGAACTCAACATCTTGTTTAAACTGTAAAGCTGCAAAAGCAAAACTAGAAACAAATAATAATAATAAAAAAGCAAATGCACATAAAATGAAAAAAAGAACATTTTAAGCATGCAGCAAATGCCTTCCATACAGTGATGAAATACCTTCAGCCTTCCACCTGGAAACAAACTGAGAAGCTCACTAGCCATACCACTTCTCCTAAATAATACATACTGCATAAAAGCATAGTCAAGGCACGTGGAATAAACCCATATTTATTACCAGACAATCCCTGTTATAATCTTAAAGATGTGAATCAAGATAAATGTAAGTATGTGTAAATACACAGACTAACTTTGAAGCAGACAGGCATGCCCCACTCAACATGTCCAAACTATCACATTTGAGAAGAAGCATATATATAAATGCAATATATTTCTGTAAAACTTGAAATTTTTTTGTGTTTCCCTCATCCCTACATACAGTTGTCAAGTTACAGACCAATTAAGCTGAAATAACCTTCTGCTAAGGTCTTGAACACAAACCAAAGCGCTAGGATGATGCAAAGCAAGTGTTGCCATCTTAGCCAATTCACATGAAAAATTACTGTGGCAATATCATCACACTATAGGTATCCTAAAACAAAACAGGTCATGTTCTGCTTTTCTTTTTGTCACAGGAAAGACAAATTGATGTATAATTAACAATTGGCTGATGCAAATTCTTTTACATCTTTTAATTGGTGTTAATTAGATTAGAAGTAAATTTTCTTTTATCTCACCATTCTAATGCGAACTAATCTTCTCAGCAGCACGTCAAAGTTTCCCTTTTAATTAAACTTTTCAGCTGGGAACTTCGGCAGCACTCAGGCAGCAAAAGATATAATTTAAGGCACGAGAATTGTGCTGGGTTTTATGAATGGAACATCAAAAATTTAAGGCAATGATTAAAAAGGCTCAGCAGAATTTCAGAAATCTGAATTTTGTGAAGGCAACAGTGAGCTTTTAAAGCTGCTTCAAGAATGCACCAGCAGCAGTCTCCAGCTACCCCTCCCACATTCAAATCTGTGCTTTTACAAAGGAAAACTACCCCAAATGTTAAACATCTTCTGTGAATTAACTTTCCCCTTTCATACTGCTTCCCCCAAAATATTGCAGCTCCTCTAGAATTGTTAACGTGCAGAAGAAACCACAAAATACATTTAATATCTTTTATGGGAAGTTGACCTGAAATAAAATTTTATGTAGTTAAGGACTTTTGATAGTTCTTCATCCAACTTTTTTCTCTCTCTATGGGGCAATGGTGATTGAAACCTAATGTCTGCTGCACAAAAAGGCCATAAAATGTTTTACGCAGAAGTAAAACAGTAGCCATTAAGTTCTGCTATGATGTTTGAGTAGATATGCAGCATGAAAACATGATAAAAGAGCCATAAACTGATTGTGATCAAATGCAATTACAATGACTTCTCTCCAATGAATGACATGTACTAAATGCACTTACAGCTCCTTGCAAAATTACTTTGGGCAAAAGACCAAGAAAACACTATATCCTTTTTACGAACGGCAGCTTGCCAGGGAAATCGCAAACACACAAGCTTTAATATCTATAGCCAAAAAGCACTTGGGAACTCATTAGCAAAAGGTTTAAAAGACTCACTTGTGAAAGACAGCTTTTTTTTTGCAGTCAGAGCAGCATCCTGGAGAGTCCAGCATTTGAGGTGTTGGGAAGAAGCGCTCCCAGAGAAAGGGGGAAGGAGCCCTAGGCAGGGTGCGTACCCTTTTTCCTCGCCTTGTTTTGTTCCTATGACGAAAGTATGCTCCAGAAAAAAGCAAATTGTTTTGAAGGTTTTCCCATGAAAGTTTTATATTATGCCCTGACAGAGGACTAGCGAAAATGGCATCATAGCCTAACATTTTTTGATTTTGCTAGGAATATTGTCCTTCAGCACTGAAGAAAACAGAAGCTGACAGATTTGAAATAAGATGAATCTGATGATTCTTTACTGTGAGAGTGCTGAGGCAGTGGCACAGGTTGCCCAGAGAAGCTGTGGATGCCCCATCCTAGGAAGTGTTCAGGGCCTGGTCTAGCAGACAGCATCCCTACCCATGGCAAGGGGTTTGGAACTAGCTGGAACTAGGGTTCCTTCTAAGACAAGCCATTTTGTGATTCAATAAATCTGTGAAATGGACTCTTTTTAAAAGGTGAATAGGAACTAAGGTTTTGGGATTTTCATACCTTTCATTGTGTTTTGGAATTTTGATTAGATAACCTGTACCAACTTTTACTTCTCCAAAGGACCTGTATATTTTGAGCAGTCAGATCAAACCTCTAGATTTCCTGAGGGGTGCACACCAAGGAGGAGACACATGCAGCCATTTGAAGTGTCAGAAGGTGGTGAGCAGTGCCAGGTCACTCTTTGGCTAACAAGAGTTAAGGAAGATGGTGTAGAGATATTCCAAGTTATCTCTGTGTCAAAACCAAACATGCAATATTAATGTGTCAACAGCAGTCATTTCCTTCACAATGAAATTGCCATGAGGTATTTTGAAAAATGCACACCTGGTAGCATTTCTTCTATGGCACCATAATTTTCTATATCTACCTACAAATAAAGTGAATGGAAATCAGGACTTTTCTATAGAACTTAAAGCATTTTTCTTCATACAGGAAGGACAAAATAGGGTTGGAGCTAGAGATGTAAATTTGCCTGTGTTTCTATCAAATAAAAAAGAGCAAAAAAAACTTACAAAACTGACACTTCCATTGTCTAAGAAACTACAATTATTACATTTTAGGGGCACCTAGAAAGTGCAGAAGTGACTGCTGATGCTTAGTAAAGGCACTTAATGGGCTACTGAAACTTAGGTACCCGGGAGCAACCTGAGTAGAGAACTGAACCTTCTGAGTGAAGAATAAGTTTCCACCACACCACCAGGATTCACTTAATGGAAACTTAAGATTTAACTACTTTGATTTTATTTATTTTCATTAATTTGATGTTATTTACAGCTCATAGAGTTGCTATTAAGTTGAATTATTTATAAAAATTAAAAAATAGGGGGAAAAAAGAATACTAACCAGAATTATTCTAATCCAATACTAATTATGCACAGCAGGTTTTTTTATAGTGGAGTTAGGTTAAGGGCTTATCCATCCATTTTATATAAACTTTAGGTTTATAACTTACATTAAAATTTAACCAAATATTTGAGTGCTATAGAAGGTGTCATTGTAAGCAGCTCTCAATACACTGCAGGGTATGAACCAGAAAGAACAGGTAAAAATCCTTTCTAACCCTTAGCCTGTCTGAAAAATGTCATGCTAGATACCTGTATCACCAGTAAGAGAGTGAGGAAACACACAGTAACTTGAACTCCTTGCCCAGAAAGTCAATAAATCTCTCCTCCTAAAAACCAGAGCATGCTCAGCCGTCTCCTGCCTTATTAAATCCTAAACCACAAAAAAAAAAAGAAAGCATTGCTGCAACTTCATATAATTACTGTAAGACCTCCTAGACTGTGTTAGAAGATGGGAGGAAAATTTGGACATGAAAGAGGTGAAGTTCACTGCTCCAGAAGCGATGCTATGATGCAGCACTGAGCTTTGGTGGTGAGGAACCTCCCTCCTCTAAAGAGCTTTATTTTTTTAATCCTATACATTAGCTTTTTAATATTAACTATCAATTTTGTAACAGTCAGTGATGCCAGTCAGTAATTATTCATGGTAATTAAATTCAACTGAAATGTAACAAGGGAAATGTCTGTTCCAAGATGTATCTGCCTGTGGGACAAAAGCCTTCTACAGCAGCGAGTTAAATAAGAGAAGCTACAGTATGTTTCAAATCGGGAACATTCAGACTGACTACACTCTCACTCTCCTTTTAAAGTGTTTTAATACAGTGAGGAGTAGTCCCTTTTCTAGGTTTTTCAGGAGAGCCCAAACTCATCACAACTAAATTTCTGCACCTTAAAGAAGTGCAAATTGCAGCGGCGTGCACAATGGGTAAGACACGAAACAGCAGCACCAGCAGTTTAGACTGTGCAAGTATAAAGACTGCATGGAGGAGAAGTGACACAGCCTGACTCTGACCAGTGTCCCCCAGCATGGAGAGGGTTAGACATTTGCTTTGCTGGTGTTTAACATAGCACAAGCACTACATTCCTTCACAAAGGGTATGGAAGTCCCAGAAACTCTCTTTGACTTGAAGCTGGAGGAAGAAGCTCCCACTTCTCTGGGTTGTTTGAAACTGCACTTCCACCTGCACCAAACCCACACAACCAAATAAACAATATGCAGTAACATCCAGGAACAACCTTCTGGTGGTTGCCTAATGGTGATCCGTCAAAGGGCACAGGTTCAAGGATTTTGACAGGCTATATTGATGTCTGCTGTAAAGCTGGAGCTGCATGGGCCATGCAGCATCAGCTCTTCCATCATTTCCAAAATTGAAAAATTGATGGCAGCCTGCTGCAAGCATGAAAATTAATGCAAGTGTTGGACTTGCAAATAATATGTAAACTCCTCCAGAAAAATAACCACTTTAAAAAACTCCCAAACAAAATCCTCTGGAGCAAGGTCAGATTCTTGACAAAACCTCTTCAGCTTTCTCTTGCTAAATACCTGGCCATTATAATCTCAGTCATTCCTCTAGTGTCTGGAGTTAAAATCCTGAAAAAATAATGTTGGTATGTGTCAGGAAACAAAAAAAAAATCCCTTTTGATGGGAAATAGAAGATTTGGTGAGACTGAAACTTCCATGCAATAGTGAAAATTCCCCAGAGAAGCTGTACATGTCCATGTACACAAAAATTCCGTTTTCCTTACAGAAACTTTTTGCTAACCTGCTTCCATGGGAGGACGGTACAATGAGCACCGTGCTGCTACCTCCAACATAAAGTGTCTGCTGGTGAGTCTCTCGCCACCCACACAGCCCTCACCAAACTACCTACTCCAAAATGAAATGATCTTTGGCACACATGAGTAAATTGCTGCAGCACAGACATATCTGGACAGTAATTAATCACTTCGAATGCTCAATGTGTTTGGATATAAAATTAAGAAAGTCGGGTTGTTAGAAAATGACAGATTTAAGCACCATCTGGGCTCTGTGGCCACAGTGGCGCGAATTCCAAAGGAAGGCTTAACAGTGCATGATCCGAGAATCCCATCTGTCTCAGCTGAAATGAAACAAATAAATAAATAAACCAGCAGCCTCATTTATGAGGTTTTCTCAAGTTTCCAATCTAAAAATCATCTTGCAATGGGAAAGAACATAGACTTGAAAGTATTACGTCTTCAAAATGCATCTCATACCTTTTACATACATTATTAAAGAATTATAACTCTAGGGAAAAATCTCTAGAGAGGTACACCTATATAGATCACACACTGTGAGACAGCAATTCCTACTATGAATATGTTTTCATAGAAACAAAGTGACAGTAAAGAATTGATGTGATAGGACTCTTCCATTGATTTGGGAAAGCCAAAGTGCCATTCTGACACCCACAGCCTCCCTCCTCTCCCAAGCCACGGCTCACCTGCACCTCCCCCATGGCAGATCTGCCTGTGGATGAAATGCAGTTTCCACAGTTGCACCTCCCTCCAGCCACCTCACTGCAAGGGCAGAAGCCACAGAAAACAAAAAGTCACCTGCAACTGGTTAACCTGGAGGATGTCTTCAGTAAAACTTGCCTGGCATGGGAAAGGTAAATAAAGAAATCATCCAGGACAGATGAACACTGAATATCAACACAACTGTTTGCCTCAGAAAAGCTTAGCCAGGTGGATTTAAGTATAGATGTGAGGAATACTCTGGTGAAGTTCCTGGGAGTCTGGCCCAAGTGCCACCCTTCATTCAGCTGAGCACCAAGCAAGTGATCGAAAGGACAGTGACTGCTTCTCAAGCACCCTTGTGCCCCAGTGCTCAGGGCAGTGCTCTCTGTATCAAGGTGCCTTTTTTGCTCTGCAGGAAAGATGGGACTTTCTATCCTTGGCCGCTTGTGCCCTTGGCACATGCGCTGACTCCCACACTGGTCCAACCTGTATGGAGCTCACCCAAAAGAAGAAAAACCCCAAAACTGGCACCCATCAAAGCCATGCCCTCTCATCCTCCCCCAAAGCCACATGCTCACTTTTCCTACTGCTAAGGGCAAAGGAAAGATTTCTGTAGACATCTGTGGGTCTTTTCTGAGGTCTTAGGGAAGGGGCTTCTCCAAGGGGTTTGACTGCCTCATCCTCTTCTCTGGCCAACAAGTGACCACCACCTCTCTTGCATAGCCACTTTTCACTAAATCTGAGTCTTTCTTCCCATCCTGCCTACCAACAGCTGGAAGAGGGTCCCCAGACATAACAGCAGGAAATATGGCCAAAAAGTACTATATACTAGTTTTAGACTTCAATAGAAGATAGCATCATACTGTAGGCTATTTTAGCTTCTTTCAAATAGAGACATTTATATAAAGGTTAAATCCTGGAAAGATGTTTTCTTTCAGTATCTAGATTTTACCCTCAGTAGATCTTTTTGCATTTGTAATATGGAATATGTGGGTACATTCTTCTGGATCAAGAATGTAGCACTTCTTCGACCCTGTTCTTATGGTGCCATTTCCAGTGTACATTTTTGTATGAGAATTATCTGGACCCAAATGGGTAAGCAAATAGATAATATATTCTGCCATTTTAAATAGCTTTTAAGTAAGTGGCACAAAAATTGCTTATTCTTTCCTTTTTAGAAAATTTGTAGTGTTGTTTGTGGAGGTCTCCTTTCAGAAAACTCATGCAAACTCCTGTGGGCATCGCTGACAGCTCATCGAGATGACAACACAAATGATAAGCTTCCACATAGCTCCATATACAAGACTGCCACACATTAAAAGTAAACAAACTGTACTACATTCCACAAAATAGGAATTTGCTACAAGTGATATAGAATAGAAATAAGAAGGGGGAAATGTGATTATTCTTAAATTTTCTTTCAGGAGATGTCTAGCAGGAAGATGATCTCTGCACAACTAGAAAAATTAAGGAATCTGCAAAAAATCACACATGGGACCAAGCTTCTCTACAACAAAATGATGCCAAGGCCTGAGGCTGGCAAGCAGCAGGCAGCAAGCACCAGTGTGTCGAAGTCATTCTAGGGGAAGGTCTCAGCACCTCTGATGCTTGGGTTTGGTGCCCTGTTAAGGTGAGCCAGCAAGGGCTGCCCTGCTACTCCGTGCTCCTCCACTGCTGCTGGTCTGCTACTAAAATAAATGAGATTTACTCCCACAATGACAGAAGAACAGTAATTGATGGGCAGGCCATGCCCCAGTGAGGGGAATGGCCGATGGCAAGCGCAGCACCCTTGTGGAGGTCACCCTGGAATTCCTAAACACCTTTCCCGGGAGCACTGCTTATCTGAGACACTTTGAGATGCCCTGGTTTTGCAAGATGACAAAAAATGCAAAGTACTAACATAATATTTGTAATGCACCATTACAATCAACAACAAATATTTTCTCACTAAACACTATTTATGAATTTCCTAGGAGTCAGACAAAAGACATGTTTGTTCTCTCAGCAGATGTTGCATAAAAATGAATCTGCTTCTCAAAAATGGGCATTTTTTCTATATAAGTAAACTAGCACATACTTATAAATTTTTCTTTGTCCATCAGTTTCATCAGCTCCATTAACTTTAAAATAAGATGAAGATGCATCTTTTTTCTGTAGCTTTTTGATGTAAAACCCTTGGAATGCAAAAATAGGCACAGAGCACTTCAGATAAGCTGAAAGAGAATATTATATTTTATATATTCTCATATTATTGTATGGTCTATTAAATATAATATTTTCACAATACAGCAAATAATGCTATACTATTAATAAGATACATTTTATTCCTGTATAATTTAGTCTTTATCACTCTGGTTCTTTCCATATTAAGACTATATACTGGGTTCTATATGTGCAAAACTGGTACAAGTTTTCCTGTGAGAGAGTTTTTGTACTGGTTAATTAAGAAAATAATGAGCTCAATCCTCATCACTGCACACCTTCTCAAGGACACAATCTGCAGAAAGGGTAAACATTTTCATGTGTAGTAGTGGGCAAAGCATGCTTGGTGTGCACCAGAGTGGAATCAAATGGCCCACAGGCTACCAATCCATTTGCATTGCATTTGGTATCATCTCCTCCGTTTACAGAACAGCTGTGTAAACTGAAGGGCAGGGAAGGGAGGGCAGCAGGGATTTAGGCTGGGGTTTGTGGGTGAACACACACAGGAGAGGAAAGAGAAAAGTACGGCCAAGCATTCCGGCTGCAGCTCTGACACTGGACACCAAGCATCCCTTTGCTACCCACATGGAAAGCAAAAGCAGAGCACCTTGGTCTGTGGGATGCATGTGGGGACACAGTGGGAGCCAGCACTGGGAAGTCCAAGCACAGCAGGGGAAGAGCATGGTCTAGCTTGGCCACATTACTTCAGAGAGGACAGTACAAGGGGCTGCCTGAGACAAAACTACTGCTCCAGACAGCAGCCTTTGGATACAGAGACTGCCTGCTTTGGGGCACCATGGAAGGCAGGTGCATCTCCAGCAGGCACGCTCCCTGTACAGTGGGTGGCTGTGCTGCCAGGGAGCCGAGCGGGGTGGGACCACCAGAGCTGGGGCAGCCTGTGGGGCTGGCTGAGGGCACATGGGGCCTGAGTACTCCAACAAAAGGGATTACATTTTTATTTTGGGCTTTAGAATGTTTTGCAGTCCTTGGGTGAGCGGCAACCTGTCTGCACCTTGCAGTTTCTTGACTGGTAAAAGGACCTGAAATGCATGCCTGCCTGGTAGTGCTCTGCTCTTCTAGGAGGAATTGTAAATATTTGGAAATTCTTGCAGGAAAGGAGTAAAAATATAATTACCACAAAGGAAAACAATTAAGAGTTTTCCTTATGGGGAATGCCTCTTGCTTTACATAATTTTTTAATGCAAATTAACCCAAGGTATTTCTAGCCACATGAAAAAAATTAGATCTTATTAAATGTTCGCTTTGCACCGAATGCTGAAATGGGCTGGGTGATGCTTCTCAAGAGTTCTATTGTAAAAAAGTAAAAACTCAAGCAAGTAAAAGGTAAAACAAAAGTCTTTCCTTAGCGCTGAACCCAAATGATGGTGAAATCGAGTTAAACAACAGCATGTGTTGGTGCTAATTTTCACTCTCAGAGGCAAATTATTTCTGGAAGTCCCCAAACTCGCTGTAATTACCCAGCCGATGTTGGCTGCCTCGGACCAAGCACGACACCATTTCAGCGAGGAACCCTTACAGAAGAGGCAAAGCCACCGAAGTTATATGAAGATTAATAGAAATCTGAACCGCGCTACATCTAAAATAAACAAAAGCTTTTGTAGCCGCGCTGAAAGGCCCATAAAAGTAAACTACAACCTCGGCAAAGCCTTTTAAACTGACAAAACCGGACGGCAGAGGTCAGGGAGGCAGGCGGGTCAGCAAAGCCCTGCCTGCAGGTTTGGGGGTCGCTCCGTCTCCCCGCTCGCTCGCTCACATGGGGGCCTCGCCGGGGCCGAGGAGAAAGCCCACCGCCGCTCCTCCTCCGCCGGAGCAGGAACACTTGAACTGCCCTTCTGTCTCAACAAAACTTTAGTTTGCTGATTGGGCACGAAACAAAAGAAAGACAGCGGGACGCGATTTATAAGGGGGCAGGGTAGGCTGACATGCTATTGTACTCCAGAGGTATCCACAAGCTGTTAATTCCATTTTAACATTGTTAATAAGACTGTTAACACATCTGACTTTGTTTAGAGACTTTGAAAACATCAACAAACTGAAGGAAAAAAACCAAAACAAAACAAAAATCAAGGACCCCACCCGCACTAGAAGTAAAATATGATCTTTTCGAGCAGCATCAAACATCAAATGTGACGCTTCTGCCTGTCCGGACCTGGCAGCGAGGAGGAGATATGGCAGGGAAGCTCAGGGACGTGCATTCACATATTCTTCATCGTCTCTTTAGACTATTTAGCCATTCACATTTTCCAGGTTAAATTTAAAGAACTCGTTTCTAAGACCACTGCCGTTTTGAGAAGAGGGAGTAAACCTGGACTCCCCCCTCCGCACACACCTCCTCTGCCTCGCTCGCACTTGCACGCAGGCAAATGTGCAGATTTAATCAGTGTGGAATGTTTTAAATGAATAATTGGGTCTGACAGATTTATTGCAGTTAATTTTGCAATAGAATGGAAAAATGTTTGGATCTCAGCCTTTAAAGTATTAGGAAAACAATTAATCCATCACATAACGGAAATTCCTGTATTACACCCTCATGTCCAATTAAATAATGTCAAGTAATCTTACATTGTAAAATGCTGAAAATTGAAGCTCAAATCATTGAGTGGGATATGTTTTAATTTTTTAAGGAACCTTGAAACAAAAATCGCGTCAAATTAAAATCAGATGCTTCGATAAAAGGCTTTTTTGGTTTGTTTTATTTGGAGGGGGAGATGTTTTTAAACGTAAAAGAAAAAAACCCCAGCCTTACTCAAAAAACCATTAATTTCTCTTCTGCTCTCCAGTTTTTGCATCAGAAATGCTGCCTTAGCAAGGCAATCTGAAAGCAAATCAAAAGCTTGGGATGAAGTCTGCGACCGCATTTTAAAAGACCGCATTCTTTTAAAGAACTTTTAAAGGAGACAACCAGCACTTCTCTTTTCCAGCAGTCAGAGGGGCTGATTCCCGGGTACTTACTCAGACACAACTCTCCGAGACTTCAAGCCGTGATTTGCTTGAATAACGTCCCGTAGGATCGAGTCCCCAGTTTAGGACCGACTGACAGCAAACTTCTGAGCCTGAAAGTAAGCGGGATTCGTTTGTTTTTGTTTACAGCCCAAAGCTGCTAATGCTGTAAAATTGCTTAATGTCACACTGCATCTCCTTTTTATTAAAAGTAAGGTAAAAGAAAAACAAAAGGAAAAGAAAAAAAAGAAAAAAAACCCCAAACCTGCAAATCAAAGAACTTTTCTAGAATAACAAAACCACCGACTTATAAATGTCTTGCCTGCCCCTGAAATTTGAAACTTTGCAAATTCATCCCATTCGGCTGCTGTACAAAAGGTCCCTGAAGCGTGTTACAGTAGGGACCCGCGATCTTCACAAATACTTTGACTGTTTCTAAACTAGGGGATGCGGGGCTGCGGTTTCAGGGCTCCCTCCGCTACAGCGAAATGAAAGAGGTGGTGAAATTTTAATATCGCGGAGGTTTAAGGGGAGTACGTCCGGCTGTTTTTACAGGGGGATTGCCGACGGTCCTGTGGCAGGCGAGGGAGGGAGCGCGGGGACAAAAAGGGATTGGAGCACGTGTCGCTACAGAAAGGCATCAAAAAGAAAAAAAAAAAAGTTGGAAGCAGTGAAGAAGGAGTAAATATAAAACATAAGGAAATATCCTTCTAGTATGTCAACGGCAAAAAATAACAAACTGAAATCTCAGGTCGCATTTAAGGGCAGTAAATGCTGTAATGACTTGCTGGCACCTTCGTTAAGGCACTGTCGGCATGGCTGGACAGAAGAAAATGGGGATTACACTGAATGAAAGAAGTGTAAGACTTGGCCACCATCGTTCAATTTGTTTTTCCAAATACAACACGCTTCTTATTTTGCTGGTTTCTTACAGTCTTGACGTTCTGGATACCCACATTGCCACCCAACAATTTCTGTTGCCATAACAACATCAGAAATTTGTTCCTCGATGTCCTTTTTAATAAAATAATTTTGGGACTTGGGAGCTTTCAAAGACGGGACAGTTTCTCAATTTAGGCAGCTCACACCTTTCTCACAAGGAACCTATTTGTTTCTGTTTCTCTAAAGAAAAAAAAAAAAAGGTAATTTGAAAGCAATGCCTCCTCCTTCCCCCCTTGACTTTGGAAAGAGGCCTGTTGCTATAAACAGTTTTTCTGGGGGACTTAGATTTTCGAGAAACAGGCAACCTACAGCAGCCAGGGGACCACCTCCTAAGGCTTACAGAAAGGAAAGGAGCACTTCACATGAAGGCCAGCGTCTGAAATAATGGCCAACTTTTCACCATCTATCCACAGAATAGGTTTTAAGATCTTCAGAAATAAAATATACAACCAAAAATTACTAAGGAAGTGTAATAACGCTGTAGATTTTGTATGCTGTCACTTAGGAGATCCCCATCCCTCCCTCAAGGCGACTACAGGTCTCTTCCAGAGCTGCTCCTTGGCATGGCTAATTTTTTCCCCCCTTTCTTTCTCAGAGAAGCTCAGAATGAGTGGAATAAGAAAAACAAAAACAAAAACAAAAAACCACCAAAGAACCCCTGGCTCTTTACCATTAAATAAATTGGATTCCCAGCACAAACAGCAAAACAATGGCCAAGAGGATGTGACTAACAAACGCCGAGGGAAGAGTCAAGCTGCCCTCTCTTTGCATATGCAGCTAAACAGAAGTCGTTGGGGTTGGGATTCTTTCCCTTCCTATTTAACATATCTGTGCATTTCAATAAATTGAGATGAACAATGCCCGGCTTTCAAAAGTTGCAAATTACTGGGAATACATTGCAAAATGTGAATAGCCCATAACACTGGGAGATGTTTAAAAGTATTTTTTCGTCGGGTTTTTGTTTTGCTTTGTTTGGGATGGGTTTTTTGGTTTCGTTCGGTTTTTTGTTTTGGGTTTTTTTTGGGGGGGGGGTCTGTTTTTGTTTGTTTAATTGCTTTGTTTTGGGTTTCTTTGGGTTTTTTTGGTTGGGTTTTTGTTGTTGGGGTTTTTGTTGTTGTTGGGGTTTTGTTGTTGTTGTTTTTTAATGAGGAAAAGAAGAGGGAGAAATAGTAATGCTCTAGGAAAACAATCCTAGACTGGGAAAAAGTGTGCCCGTGAGATATGCAAGAAATTTCAAGGGATAAAAATGCTGCGAATGTGTATTTTGCAAAAGAGCAAATATTCATTTATCTTACTGGCTGGTCCAAGCCAGACAGGGAATTCTTGCTCATGTGCCTTGACGATCTTTAGCAAGATGTAAATATTTCTTGTCCTCGCTGCCGATGGCAAGCGGACACCTGCACATCTGCACCTCGAAAGTGGAAAATTTCCCCTTTTCGCTGTTACCGGCGGCATTTCCATAGTTGCTAAAGCAGCGTTGTGGGAATCGCGCCGTTTCCGAGCAGCCGCTTTGGCAGCACAAGTCGGAGGGCACTCGCCACGCTCAGGAGAAGGGAGGGGAAAACTCCCCACGCGGGGAAAAAACTCGACAACCCCCTCGGTAAAAAAACCAAACCAAACCAAACCAAAACCACTCGACGCTTTTAAGCGGCGACGTGTCTGTGTGGAAATGTCTCTTTTTCGGCCCCTCCGTGGGGCGGGACGGTCGCCGGTCGCTGTGGGGTGACCCCCGCGCCGCCCCGGGCCCGGCGCCCACGCCAGGCCGGGCGGGAACGCGGGGCCGGGGCGACACCCACC